>OY294019.1:227680-298695 GCA_958510785.1 Exephanes ischioxanthus | reverse complement strand
GTTCTATAGCACCCGGAGAAATAATATACATAGACGGAGAGAGGGAGTTTCTCGAGCCCAGGAGGAATCTTAGAGTGGAGGATATTCGGTAGGTTCCTGGGTGGGGTATTGTTATCAAAATGAGTTTGGACGGGACGAGAGTCTTCTGTGAGTTCAGGCTTCGATGGCCGGAGCGTAGTGTGCGTTACAGAGAGATTCCATCAGTAGAGAAACACGATGGACGATGATCCTCACTGTGATCCGGAGGCGGGTTCGTAGCGCTGGACTCTGTTTTTCTTGCGGTCTATACATAGATTATCCCTCGACGCATGGTCGGAATAACCTACGGGTCATGTGCTATAAGCACTGCAGATACGATGATCCAGAGAAATTTGCATCACGGAGAACAGCATGCTGCTGGATCCGGTTGCATTAAGCGATACTGGGGAAAAACTTTGTGGAAAGGTTAACCAGGGATCGTTTGATTAGTGACAAATAATAAAAGATCTAGTCCCCGGTTTAAATGCAGCTAATGATGGGTAGTTTTTTCCATTGGTCGTTGATCGTCTTTCGATCCCACTAGATGCTCAAGTAGATCTTTTGAGATAAATAATATTGTATCGTCTCACCCCTGTGCTACTTGGACTTCCTTGACTTAGATCGGATGTGGTTACGTTAGTGAATGGTAAAAGAAACGGACATTAAAATGATCTAAAACCAAAATCCAGAAATACTGTAGACTGTACATTATTATATGCCTTGAGGCAACTTTTCGAGCAATGAATTAATACGAATATCTCCATAAAAAAATGATGTTAAACTTTTTTTTAATTTTTGGCTTCAAGAGTTTCGCATTGCATGCGAAGTGTATTTCACGTAAGGAGAAGGTTTGAACTCTGTGGAGGGTGAAATACTTTTCTAGAGGGGATGAATCGATATGTTCGAGCCTCACTCACGCTAACTTCGCAGTGAGTTGAAACCGTCTACGAACGTAGTCAGTATCCTGCTGTTGATGAGGGTGCTGTTTGCGTCGAAGAGAGTGGTTTTTTTAAAATCTACATCAGGACTCGTGCGATTCGTCGCTTCAACTCATCGGAGTGACAAGCAAGTTAAATTTTATCCCAGACGCGATGGACCAAGAAAGTACTAAATTCAAACAACAATCGTCAAAATTTAATTAACAGTGTAGCAAATATTTACACTAAATATAACAAACTCAAGGTCTGAAAAATTAACATTTATCGGACACGTCGAAATAAATTTCTGCCGCATACGCCCTTCTCGCAGTAACGGGTATACGTACGACAAGGAATTTGGATCTGTGAGCGGCAATTTGATGTCCTCCGTTACCGTCGCAGACTACTCTTTCGGTTTCGTCACCGACCGACCGCCGCGATAATTTATCGCAGTGACGCCAACACGGTAAAGTAGGAAATGGAGGTTTGCACGAGCTGTGAATAAATATTGTCAGGCATGTTCATTGCTGTAAACTCAAACAAATTCTTGTCGAAATGAACAAGAACCGTACTCGAGCAAAATTTTCCATTGACACTTCGTATTGCTTACACGCGGTAATCTTCGGCGGGCACGCTCCGCTCTGCATAACAATTTTCAGCAAACTTCTAGTCCGCAATGATAAAGTATACCAACCAGCGGCGTAACTATAGAAATTCTTCGAAAAATATGATTTTTTTTCTATAACGTCGAATTTTCAATTCTTACATGGAATCACGAAAATTGACGGTCTGATTTATCCATTTTTGACCCGGCCAGCTCATAAAAAATAGATGAAACATTTGAGCGCTTATGAACTGAATGAGCCGATACATCTCCCCGTATTGTCCGAACTTTGTTAAAAGCTGCGCGGACAACAAATAAATTTGTAATTCATTATCCTTCAAACAATTTATCGTGTAAATACCTGAAGCAGAGACACGCTGATCAGCAAGACACATATTCCCAGTTGAAACAGAAACAATTGCGTGTAAGAAGCTTCGATGATTACAGCGAACCTTTATCGACAGAGCAAGGATGCAGCATTGAATCAAAAAAGCTTACAAAGATTATCACTGACGATATGTACTCAATAGCATCCTGATGCATTTTTATGCATTCCATAAATTCTTGATATTTCACGTCATCCTCGATCGCCGGTTTCGAGTCGAACTTCAAACTGACATTTACTGCTATCCGTTCCAATCTATAACTGAAAATTCAACGATGACGTACACAATTATTAGTCGATTAACAAAGTAGAATTTCACGATTGCAAGCCTCACCTTACGATCGCGAGTTTGCCACAGATATGTTGAATGTAAGCGGCGAACATCGTGTCGGTAGCTACGACCGTACAGATCGTCATTACAGTGCCGCTGTAAGTGTGCAACAAAATTGCATAGTAATGACTCTCGGCATCGATGTAGTATTCCGTCTGGTACAGAAATACTTGTTGACGGCTCTCGTTCAAAGGTAAAACAATGTTGAGCAATTGTGGCATGACGGGAATCAGAAGATATATCGCCATTGATCCAAACAAGAAAACTATATAAACGATTTCAATGACGATCACGATATCAAAATAGTAATCACAACATTTCGATAGCTACACGAAGAAGCACACACTTGCATAGGCAAAACATAATTTTTGTCCATCCTCAGCGTATCTTTCGAGAATCTTGATTTCCTTCTCATTCGTCAATGAGGACCAATCTTTCTTTATACGCTCGAGAAGATCTTTCATCTGGACATTAAATGTTCAATATTATCGAATTCTACCGACAACATTTCAATTTTATTGAGCAATTACTGGTGCTCACCTTATGACGATTGACAATGCAATTTATCGACTTTGCACAAGCTGCCGCTTGTACACCCATAGGTGTAAAGCACTCAACCACGATGTCCACGTCGCCTCTCGCCTCAAACATTTTTATTCCCTGATATGACAAAAATGAATTTCGCACTGCGGTGCCAAAAAATTATAATAGCAAGGGAGAGAATACCTGAACGATCATTACAGAAATAATATTTAAGTGATAAAAAATCTGTTGGAGTCGTTGCCAGTTCGGCGATTGATAAGGCCACTGGCCTATCAAGGTCAGGAGAGTCCGATTGATTCTGTGATAGCGATTTCGGTAGAAGTCCATTACCGTGCGAGCAACACTTTCAGAGACTGTTTCGATGATACTGTTGGTACGATTCGTTTTGGCTATTCGCACAACCAAACTCTTTTGAGCCTTCGGACGTTCATAAAGAATTCCGTCTGTGAGGTAATCGTCGCGATAATTGCGTCGATGTGTGGACAGATGGCGGACGAGGCTCAAAAGGGCTCAAAGGAATAATAAATGGGGCGGTAAACCGTGCGAGACCGGAGCTCGAACATCTGAGAAAACAATTTCGCTTTTGCCCATAGCGGCATGAAATTTTCAGTTTTCACTTTCAGTCCACATCGTGTTCAATGAAAGGCCCAATCATAATGAACTCACGTCGCTCCGATATAAGTACAGAATTTCTGTGACAAAGCGAATGGTTTTGTTTTCGACATTCAATTCGATGAGAGCTCTATGAAAAACTTCCATTGCGAGTTCGAGACACGAATAAAATGTGAGATTACTGTAACAGTAATCTCATATTTTCTCACTCGTGATAACTACGTTAACAGTCACTGTAAGTATTCGTACAAAATAGTTATGCTCAGCACTGCTCAATGCTACTCCGATCGCGAAGAACTTTTAATATCTTACAGTACAGATTCTATCCCATATTTACATTAAATACACCATATTTAAGGTCCGTTATTGAACATCGACTTAACTGTTACAAAGAAAAAAAAAATAGAAACTACTCCATTCCTCAATCACGTGAAAACTACTGAACATTTCGGCTTTCTGTGCGACAAAAGGGAAAAAATGTTAACTTTTATAGGACAGGAAAGAAATTTTAGCTACCTACACCCTTCTCGGTGTCCTTCCATTCGCATGCAGACGACTCTTCACGTTTCGTCACTGACCGGTCGCCGCGATAATCTATCGCAGCGACGCCAAAACGGTAAAGTAGGAAATTGAAGTTTGCACAACCTGTAATGAAATATTGTCTTGATGTTCGTCGCTTAAAATTCAAACAAGCATCGAAACAATGATCGCAAAACCGTACTTGAGCAAAATTTTCCATAGACACGTCGTAGAGCCTGTTCGCAGTTATCTTCAGCGGGCTAGTTCCACTCAACATAACGATTTTCAGCAATTTTCTACTTCGCAATGAAGAAGTATACCATCCCGCGGCGTAACTATCGAAATTCTTCATGAAACAGCAGAATGCTTTTTTCCTTTTCTTCACAATTGCACATTCTTACACCGAATCGCGAAAATTGACGCTCTGATTGATTAATTTTTGACCGGGCCAACTGTTGAAGAATAGATGAAACATCTGCCCGCTTATGAATTGAATGTGTCTGTACATCTCCTCGTATTGTCCGAGCTTCGTTAATAGCTGCGTAAAAAATAAATAATTGTGCAATTATTAATAAAGTTTTCGCTCAAATACCTGAAGCAGAGAAATGCTGATCAGCAGCATATTCATTCCCAGTTGAAAAATAAATAATTTCGAGTAGGACGATTCGACCTGTACGGCGAACCTTGATTGGTAAAGGAGGGTGTATCACTGAATACAGAATGTAAAGGTTGAAAACATGTATCTTAAAAGTTTTGTACTTAATGGCATCCTGATGCGCTTTTATGCATTCTATTAATTGGCGATATTTAAAGTCATCCTCTATCGCTGGTTTCACCTCGAACTTCAAACTAACATCTTCCGTTATCCGCTCCATTCTATAACTGTAAATGTCTTGATTGTTTATGCGATGATCCATCGATCGTTGCAGTGCACTTGCAAATTACAAATCTCACCCTACGATCGCGAGTTTTCCACAGGTATGTTGAACGTATACAGCGAACATCGCATCAGTGGCAACGATGATCGAGACCTGCATCAGAGTCGCGCTGTAACAGTGCAACATTATCGGATAATAGTGACTTTTAGCTTCGACATAGTATTCTGTATGATACAGAAACGCTCGCTGCCGGCTCTCGTTCAACGGTAAAACAATGTCGAGTACTTGCGGCGCCAGGGGAATGAGAAGATACATCGTCATTGTATAGAATATGAAAACTGCAAACAAGTTCAATAAAGATTATGACTTAATCCATAGTTATACAAAGAAATACACACACTTGCATAGGCCAGAGACAATTTTTTTCCATCCTCCGCGTATTTTTCGAGAATCTTTATTTCGTCTTCGTTCGTCAGCGAGGACCAATCTTTCTTTATGCGTTCCAAAAGATCTTTCATCTGAACATTAAATGTTTAATGGCATCCGACCTCTAACGATAAAATTTCAGTGGGTGATTATTACGACATACCTTGTGACGATTGATCATACAATTTATCGATTTAGCGCAAGCTACCACTTGTACACCCATAGGTGTGCAGCACTCGATCATGGAGTCCACGTCGCCCCTCGTCTCGAACATTTTTATTCCCTGATATAACAACGATGAATTTCGCACTTTGATGACAGAAAAAATGATCGGAAAGTGAAAGTACCTGAACGAGCATTACAGAAATAATGTTAAAGTGAAAAATAATCTGTTGACATCGTCGCCACTTGGATGATTGATAAGGCCACTGGCCTATCAAAGTCAGGAGAGTCCGGTTGATTCTGTGATAGCGATTTCGGAAGAAGTCCATTGCTCCGCGGGAAACGCTCGTAGACTGTTATCGACGATATTTTTGGTACAATTCTATTCGCCCAAAGAAATCCTGTCAATACTTCCTGACGTTCATTGAGAATTCTGTCTGTACTCTTCGCGACAATTACGTCGATGTACGGACGGGTAGTGGACGAAGTCTCAAAGGAATAATAAATGGTGTGGTAGGGCGTGCGATAAAGGTTTTCGAACATCTAAGGATTTCATTTTTCTTCTGTCGGTAGAAAATTTACAGTCCTCATTGTCAGTCGGCATCGTTTATGATAGTAGGTTTTATCTCAATGAAATTACTTTGTCTCGAAGTACGGTACGTAGAGCTTTTCTTCGAGTGCTCAAACACTCAAATATGGATCGGGACTTTTTAGCCACTTACATTTTTGAACTTATTTTTTTAGTCAAATTAACAACAAAACGTCAAGTTGTGCCACATGAGGGTGGGTTGGTATGGACAAACAGAATTGAGTGATAGCTTGTTTTGCATTCTGGGACATATAAAACGTATATTTCCACCATAATCTACGGGCCAAGGTTTTCTAACAAATTATAATAAATTCTCTTTCACATACTTAGAGATGTGTATCGAGCATGTGTGAGAAAATTCGCTACGCATGGCCATCTGAAACTGATAGATGTACTTGACAATTTGGACTCGGATCTGCAATTGTCAGTTTAATGTCAATCACTAATATGTAAAACGTCGATTGCTCTGGAGAAAAGCTTTCGAGAATTTACGTGACGCTTTTCGCGGTTTACTCTAATTCGCAGAACGAAGTGCCCATATCACCCTCTCGACGTTCATCAATAATTCTATTTGTACGCCAACCGTCTTTATAATTACGCTCATGTGCGAGCGAAAGTAGAAGAGGGCTGAAAGGAATAATAAATGTGATTGTGTAGCGTGCAAAACTGGAGTTCAATATGAAAGAAAAATCAATTTATTTTCCATTTTCAAAGAATTTACCGTAGTCTACATAAAGTGTGATGGTTAAATTTACTATGTCCCGATATAATTAGTTTAATTATGCAAATTACTCACTGTTTTTTCATAATGATAGTGTGCTTTTCGAAAGGTACCGATAATGCTGTTACCAAGTCAATTGTTTATCCTCGATAGTAGATTGGACAAAGCTCTAAGAAAAACCTTCTCTCTAATTTCAAGCAATAATGGTACTTTCTTGTTAAATTTTTTAATTGTTGAAGTTTTTTCTTGTTAAAGTTACTGCAGTTGTTAACTAATTTTAACGTTTTTCCTAAATCGCATGGACAAGTATAACTTGTGTTTGCTCTTGGTGTCATTCACTCTTGTTATTACACAGACACACACACACACACACACACAAACACAAAGCATACTGTATTCGACGAGATTGAGCCATGAGACAAATGTTTATGGGAGGCTGTAATTACTGAGTAGTCGACGGCCCTAACGGGCGTAAGCGCGGAGTAACGGAACGGGCCATGGATGGAAGGACCAGAAGCAAGCAAGCGAGCAAGGGTCTACCGCTGTCTGGCTATAGTCAGGGTACACAGAGGCCAGCGGCACGCCGCCAGCGGGGTTATTGTTCATAAGTCCGGGCGCCATGTGTTAGTGAAATTTATGTGTCGGCTGAGCTACCGTATTTCAGTGGAACCACCAGCAGGAGCAGCATCATCATCAGCAGCGACAGTACCGGCAATGGTGGACTTCCTGCGATGCCACCAATAGGAAGATAAGGGACGCTTCGAATCAACTCGAAGACAGAGAATCGGGGTTTACACAAGATGAAACCTTCTTCCGAATTCGCGCGTCCCGGCAACAACATAACTTCCATCTCGTCAGGGATGATGACTGAGAGCCGAGAGAGAAAACAATAATTGGAACGAATTTGACGCTAAATAGTTGAGAAAGCTCTTTACGCTCAGTTTGAATTCTGAATTAGACCGCGCATGCGTCCTATGAACTCAAAGCATTCAGCTTCCGGGGCTAGACATAATTTTTGCTTAATACCGTTATCTGCAATACTCGTCGAAGTTCAACGGGCAATGCCGGATGGAAGGTTGGTTTTCCCTGGTAAACCGCGATTTTCGATGGCATCGTTCGTCATTCGTTCCCAGCAGTTTCCGGTTTCGGATGAGAGAGATTCCCTCGTGCCCTCTCGTTGCATGGCGTTACACACAGCGAGGATACACCACAGTATCAGTATATATACAACGAGTCCCAGCGAGATTTCCGAATGCAGTAGCCCGGGTATAGGGCCTACGAGGAATGAGGAGGTGTAGCCGAGAGGCCGCGAATGCGACTCCAGCCCCGCGGTTATTGCTGTCCCGGGAGCCCTAAACGGCCACCCGGGGTTCTTTCGAGCCCCTCTCGGTTATTCTCCCTGCTGGTACGGTACCACCGGCAACACGAGAGATGGAACGACGAACCGTGACCCCACCGAGAGCAATTTTGAATTAAGCTGGTCCACGCGATACGCGGATCCTCAACCGTAGGAAAAGCCCAGAACGCACGTGCGCACACACATACACACACACACACACACACACACGCACGCACGCACGCACGCACGCACGCACGCACGCACGCACGCACGCACGCACGCACGCACGCACGCACGCACGCACGCACGCACGCACGCACGCACGCACGCACGCACGCACGCACGCACGCACGCACGCACGCACGCACGCACGCACGCACACACACACACACACACACACACACACACACACACACACACACATGGCAGCGCAAGGCGAAATTGACCTTTTTGACCAATTTTTTAGTGAGGCATAAAAGAGTCTCATCTCAAATGGGGGACAGGATTCCGTTTTGTCCCGCTCGCCCCTACGTATATAAACCATGGACAGACCGCGGAAATAAAATGAGAATGAAATGAAAAAGTAAATAGATCGTTAGTGGAAAGAAACAGACCGGCCTAACTAGCAAAATCAAATCTCGTAATTTTAACGATTCGAGACGAGAAGGAGGGAAAGGTCGGGTTTGGTCTCGAATCTCGGGAATTTCAAAATAGAAGATGAAACTCGATTCGTTAGATCTGATTATTACATCTGACAGTCCTCGCAAGGTAAAACAATTGGAATGAATCATTTGAAATAAATGCGATACATTTATTTCATCCAATAAACATCGGAAGAAAACAGACGTCTATCAGAGAACGTTATTTCCGGTTACCACTTGCTATGTCCCGAGCAAAGAAGACACGCGTCCCGCGAAAATAAAGCAAAACTACCCGGGTTTGATTTCTGTTCCTCCGGTAATCCCGGTATTCCGGACAAAAAAGAAGAAAGAAAGCAACGAAAAAGCGCCACAGCGTTTGTTATTTCGAATGAAGCAGCTTCGAGTCCTCCTGACATAAGTGAATTTCTGGGATCCAAGAGAACCCAGTCGGAGGTGAGCAACGCTGAGTATGGAAAAAAGTCGTTCCAAGCTACAGACCAATACGTTCTTTTCTTTCCAAGTGACGGTGATTGAGGCATTTTCGTGGAAATTAAAAAATGTCGAGTGGGGCGTCTTCGAGACCCCACTGTATACACACGACTGTCAACGATTCAGTTCAGTTTTCGTTGCTTGTTAGAGAGTTTCCATTACGTCATGAGAGGGAACGACTCGAGACGCGATCGACTCGTTGCAGCTCCCACTTCCGGATCCTGTGCAAATCCCGATTTCCATCAGACTCATCGACTTCCGCCGTAGTAATTAAACGCTGAAGGGACCGACGAAGAGAACCTGAGAGGGCTGGCTGGTGACGTGGCGGTTTTCGGGAGAAGGTCGACGCGAATCTCTACCGTCAACGCGAGAGCAGCCGACAGGGAGAGACCAGCTCACGGTGGATTTACTCAGCAGGAGAATTTCGATATTCCATCTCGGGCTTCACTCAGCGAGAAGCCTCGGAAGTCTATTCCTCGCGAGTGTCGAGAAAGCAGTTGGGCCGCCACGACGTGCCTTCCACCCAGTAGTACGAGAGGGAGGGAGCGTATGGGGATCGAGCAAATCTCGACGAACGACGAGGAGGGAAGTGGGAAGCCGTCGAAGGAACGAAGACACCCAGCAGCCGGGAGAGAGAGGAATAAGTGGATAGAGTTCCGAGCTTGTCAGACTCGAAGCGAAACTTGCTCAGCCTCGAAATCGATGATCACATACGTTTCTCCCGTAGTTGTTTTTTTTTTTTTTCTTTTTACTCGATCTTACGACTTGCTCATATCAAATGTGCGCGGGGTAAAACGGCCCGGTTATTGCCTACGATATACATTGGAGGAGACAAGATCGATGTGTGCCAAAAAATTGGCGATTGATCCTATGCCTACCCAACTGCAGGATAGTTGGAAAAATGTTTCAAGAATATTTTAATCGTTTTGCGACGAAATTTAAGGAGATCGCCTCGCCGGCGGAAATTTTTTTTGTACATTGACATCGGAAAAGGACAATTGAACTACACATACGTGTCGCGGGTGTTCAGAGTTTGTTTTCGAAAAACAGCTCGTAATCCGTTTTCCAACATGCGTTGCCGGGCTGCGTTGTAAGGAAAGGGGCGAAGAAGTATAAAGAAGGAAATGGGGGGGGGGGGCTGAAAGATCTCGAAGAAAAATTCATGAATTTTCAAGACGATCGTAAGAATAAATTCATCGCACTGGGAGTTATTTCGACCCCTAGATAATACACATAATAAGCTGTAATTTCTAAATCATCCTATTTTCGTTCAAATCTCCCGGGTTTTATGGTTCCTTATACCCGGTACTATGTCGGACACGGGGATGGGAATGCTCGTCGCGGAGAATAGAAATTACGATCGCGGCCATATCTGACTCTTGCTCGCGTTATCTTTCCCTCCTTATAAAATTAACTCGGAATTCTCGTTTCCGGAGCTTGATGGCATAACCAGTCCAGTGTCTGCATGGAATTTCGAATAAAGCACGCTCCGTTCTCGAAAACATGAACGAGCCTCCGTCTACACTACCAGCTAAACATATTGTATACATTTCTCGGTTTGTTATTTATTTATTTAGTTTTTATAGGGTTTTTATAGAGTTTATAAAAAATGATCAAAGATTTTAGAATAGAATTATATAAAATAAAAAAATCCTATAACGTGACGGAATAATAGAAGCAAAAGTGCCGACAAAAATAATTAACGTTTCTCGTCTGTCCGTAGGTGAAAAGTGACTTCTGACTCTTCGTTGATAGCCCTAAAAATAACAATAATTAGGGCATCTCGCCAATTAATTTTTATTTATTTTCACTTTGAATCTCAAAAATGTTTCAGACAATACTCCATATCTCGTCAGAGAACTCTTCTGATTAATGTTTTACTTTTTCTCATCGGCTATTTATTGATTCATTAAAATGTCACCAAATTCACAAACAAAGACTCACCAAAAAATAATCTTCTTACTTTTTTATAAGTAAAAAAGAAAATTAGTCCGGCTTTCCTGCATGATATCACGAGTACTGCGATTCGTCCCGATTCATCATCATCATAAAACAACTCGAGTGCGGGGAATTCTCTGTGATGTTGTACCAATCGTGAGCGCACAAAGTTTGTACCGTCCCACCGATGCCTCGATTCGCATCAAAGCAATTCATAGGGGGTTCTTCGTGTATCTCATATATATATATATATATATATAGATAGATCTCACGCTTATATATGTCGTCGACTCCGCAGCTCCATCCCCCTGGCCCACCGCACAGCCCCGCGCTTCTACAGTGTCGCACCGACTTTGGCGCAAATTCTCTCTCTCACCCGGCAATGCCAGAAATCCGCGGGAGTGAATCGACGACGGGAACGGGAAACGGCCTTGGGACTCGCTGCCGTGACTCTCGAGCGAACGACTCGAAGACAATGCAATTATTCGCAATTACCGGCGTCCATTCGCGGAGCTCGGGGAATTATCCCATTCTGTTTCCATTACTGGTGCCGACGGCACGACCGCGCTGTGCCTCGAGCACGTCAAGGGTTCCTCTTCCACCCCAGAGACACATCCACACATCCATCTCCCACAGGTACGAGCAAGGACGTTCCACACACCCAGACATGATTGACGCTGTATGTACCGGCGCTGCTCGCCGTGGGACACGAGACGTCATTCCATCGAGGATCTCCGCGAGGGCGCCGACGAGGAATTAATACATCGGCAATAGGGGGACTTTGAATATCAATTGTCGTCAATGGAGAAGCAAACATCGGAGATGGAATGTTAACGGCAACCGCATCGAGGGTATTCCTCAGCCATGGCCATTCGTTCATCGTCACAGGAAACCTGGGGGCTTAAACACCCGACGGATTCTTCTTCGCTACTGTGGACAATTCAGAAACCTGGAAAAAATCTCCAGTATATATTGGCATGTCTACAAAAAGATCTCATCAGGTTTTTCCGAATCTTACCGACAAATTCCACCATGAAAACCCATCGCGAGTAAGCAACGAGACAAGCCAGCGGAGACCAGCCACAACCGCCTGGTCCACCCCTCACCCCACGTAATTCCATCCCGAAGTTATACCCCGGAGGTGCTTTCGTCATTGCCCCGCTCTCTCACTGTTTCGACCCAATTTCCACTGGCGTACCAGCCGGATCGAGCAGCGATGAACGAGCGCCTTTCCATCTACTCGTTTCATTACCGAGTTGCTTTAACGCCTTGCCCTTTTTTTCTTCCCCACCTTTCCTTTTCTTTTTGTGATTCTTCTCCATCTTGCGCCGTTATCCGTTCTATTCGCACAGAACCGGGAATACAATGAAGATTGGAGAAATATAGATATAACCTGACACGTATACCGGTGCAGTTTCGATGTTGGGTATATAATTTGCGATGTATGTTGTACCCTCCGGAGAACTGGAACGGGGGAGGAGGTGGATATGAAGGAACGGCAAGGGTGCAAGGGGGAGGAAGATCGAAGAAGAGAGTGGAGGTGCCGCGGCGCTGGTTAATGTAACAAAGGAAAGTCGGAGGGTGGTTCGAAGGGCGATGCGGGGGAGGGATGCCGAGCGACGAAACGTAATTACGAGCCACCGCCGCGCTGCTACCACCATCTCCTTGGTACCGCTCCCTCCGCAAACCCTGACCGCCACCGAAGGCCTCGCGCACCGCCGCCCGCGTTTCCCAATAAGCTCTCCCCCTGTCGGTGAGCATTCTTCTTTCTTCTTTCCACAGACAACTCCGTTGTCGCAACGTTTGTTTCATAACGGTGGAACACAAACGATGGCGGAAAAAGGGTCACTGCATTGTTACTGCGCAGTTACAGTTACTCCGTTCCACGTTTGAAAGCTGTCATGGCTCGTTGCCATTCTCGTATCGTCTCCGTCAGCGATAAAGGGCGCGTTGGCACTTGCGAATTTCGAACTCCTCGTTAATTTTTAACTGAGAAAACAGGATGTTTCATTTTTTAGGAAGTCTGAGAACGATAAAACTTGGCGTAGCGGCAAGGAAAAATGATTTTTTCTTCGTTGATAAGACGTTTGTGAAATTAGATGGTTGATGGTGTTGAATTTTATCTACATTGGCAGCATCAGCGCTAAGAATGTGATTTACAAAAATTAATAAGCAACAACGATACCTTTTGATAGTTTCTTAAGAAACATTGTTTTTTCAGACACGCTCGAGAATTATCAACAACGTGTGTAATTTTTAACTCGAGGATACCAGGTAATTTTGACCGTCTTGAACAATAAAGTTTAGCCAAATAACCGATAAATAACGAAGTTAGAAAGTTGCCAACCCGTTCAGCCAAGTTTTTGTGGGGAAGTTTCGAAGCTCGAATGCCCATTTATCGCGAAAGCCGATAGTTTCTTGGTAAATTCGGAGGGTGCCTTGGTGGATTCGAGGGTAGGCTGAAGAGAACACTGGACAATTCACCGCACCTGGGGAGCGGCGTGGCCGCCGCACTCGGGCAATAACTTAGAACAAGACGACCGCGAGGGTAGCTGGAGTTCATTCTGGCCATAGCGGAACGCCATTCTTCAACCGAAGAATGTTAGATTTTACGGAAATTGCCGGTTGATACTCTCCTTTATTGCAGACTATTTTTTTATTTTTATTGTTGTCTAGGTGTTTTCGTCTACTTTCTTCATCTCGCGCTGTGCAAAACTATCGAATGACTACGCCGTGAGGAGAATGTTGTATGTGTGTAGTCGGATCGATAGGAGTGCAAAGTTCTCTCGAGTATGATTTTTCATTAAATTTCCAACGGAGTTTGAAAAAAAAAAAAAACACAAAGAAAAACAAAATATCCGGTCATTCCTCGGAGGCAAAGCGATTTCTCGTTTTCGCTGCGAGTTCGTGCGGAGCATCGTCAGCGAGGGGGTAACATCTGGCGAACGGTGACGGTGCGCCTGCACTCCGTCTCCTCCACCGCCACAGTCTAATCGACGCCAACCGTTGCCGCTACGTCCGACGCTTTTCACAACGATAGAGAGAAGGAGGGATAGTGGAAGTGTGAGAGTTGAAAAATTAATATGAACTTTGGCTCCGGTGAAGGAAAGTACGCGGAAATGCCCCACCTCCTGCGGAACCTTCGAAGTTACAGTCTGTCGAACCGACTACCGGAATAATGTCTTCCGCTGAATTCGAGAATTCCTGATCGCAGATGACATTTTTGTTCCGGACGAATGGATTCCGAGGGCAGAATTATTTTAAGCCCCTCACGATCGTTCGTTTAGTCGACCGATGCGAAACTAGTAAAATTGAGATTGCATGCAAATTGTTCTTCGCGTTAAAAAAAATGTACAGAGAAATCGCAGTATTATTTCAGCATATGATTGGCGGCATGAGACAAAATGTTCTCCGTTCAGACCACGATATTTATTATGTAAAAAATTTCCGACTTTATTTCGAAGAATTTGTTTTTCGTTTCCATGTTCATGTGGTTATTATTGGCTTCATGCAGTATCCACTATAAGTTCCAACGCATCATACGTCGAAACTTGGCATGTATGAATACATTTTCATCTTCCATGGACGCAGCTCTGTTTCTATCACTAGTTTTCTCGCTCCGGCGTCTTGCATAATCGAGTTCCCGTCCGTACTCGGACCAGTGTTACCAAACTTCCGGTCCCGCTGCACCCCTTCAGTCTAGTTCCCAATGGGAAATCCATGCCGATATTTCGCTCGTCCGGAAACGGATATCTTGCTGGCTTGCTCTGGCCCCGTTGTTGGACCAGAAACTCTGGGAAGCCCTGTGTAAATTCCGCGTTATCCGGCGAGCTCTACTCGCGCAGCTATCGCGTAGAACAGACCTGCACGTGGGCTGTGTTCGCAAAGTTATACGGTCGCAGAGATCGGTCTTCACACTCCGGCGACGGGCCCCTGCCGGTGAAACTATGCACACTCACCGAGACGCACGCGATTACTATTCGTACTCCACTTCCGACGGAATTGTCAACTGTAAAATCGAAGAGGAACACCGTCCCCCCCCCCCCCCCCCCATCCCCCCTCTCCCTCGTGCGTTGGATTTGGTTTCAACGAGAGAAGTACCCAATTCGAGTAAACTGCTCTTCGGAACCGAAAGCAAGAAAAGCAAGGAAACCGAATTTACGGGAAGGGTTAATGAGTATTGCGAGTAGACTGCTTTCTCGAATCTAATCACAATTGCATTATTAATCGTTCCTTTCCAAGGCCACCCAATGGCTCAGATTCTAGAGACCGAAATCAAGAGGCTTTTTCTGACATACAGGAAAATCAATCGAAGTACCAACATAAAAAGAAATGACGCAAACCAAGATGAATTCGAACTCAATAATTCCTACTCAACGTAGGAGGAAAATGTATACCAAAATACATTTTTATGCAGGTTTTTTTCCAAGTCTAATTCGCAATTATTTTTTATGGAAGATGTTGCTGATCTTTCACGGAAAATAAATGAACGCTGAATAAGCAATTCCGTAGATACCTTACGTATATCCCCAAGATTAAATTAATTATCGAGTCACAAGTATCTGAGAGTCACATGAAATTTTCGAACTATGCGAAATTGAATCCATTCGACGCTTTGAGGGGTGTCTCGAAAATAGTTTTGCTTATGTCTTGAGACAATAATTATGGGAAACCCAGAGCTGGCTCTCTCATCCTCTAATTGCACCAACTTGGATGCCGGTTGGCAACTTCATTGTCGGATCGGGTGCTACAGGAACACGTTATACCTGGCTACACATCCAACATACATACAGAGAAAGATATTCCAGGACCTGGGGAATGCCGGCAGACGCTATAGGAGAGGATCTTCGGTTTCGTGGCTCCCACGCGCAAGAAGGATGCAGGAGCATCGTCCAACGAGATGAAGATAGACAGAAACGGCATACAGGACTTGTACAGAGCAAGTCCATAGAGAAAGCATTCGAGCAATGTAGAGCAGATCCGTAGGTAGTTTCGGTACGTCTTCCGTCTGTGAAAGCCAGAGAAACCCCTTCCCTTCGACTCTTGTTCCGGGAGGTGTCCTTTACAGACACGCGGAGCGCGAGAATTACGAGGTACCTAGCGGAGAGGCGGCTCACTCGATCTGTACTTAGCGCAGTTCCTCGACGAGTGAGTTCTGCACAGCAATCCCCACTCAACCCGGCGGTGGAAGCAGCCGTGTCTTACAATAGAAATACGACGAAGAACGGGACTCCCCGAGAAACATCGAGAAAGGACTGGGGGGTGGAGAGGGGGTTTCGGTTTTGGTTCCTCGATGCGGTCTTTTGCTCTTCCTCCACTTCCTATCTTGCCATCCTCGTTGGAGGGGGCGAGAGTGTTAGAGGTAGATCACGAACGCTCGGATTCTACCGAGGAGGTAGAGGTACATCGCCATATTATTATCGCCCCTGTTCCCTGCTTCCAGTTTCGAGGAGGTAATTTCTCGAAATGTTAAGGCAGAAGATGTGCAGTGTAAGATGAGCGGATAGGTGAAGAAGATTGAGTCGTACGGTAGAGGTGGGACGCGAGAGGGGAATTGGAGGATCGAAGAAGGGCTACAAGTGTAAGGGTAGAACGGATTGACGGATGCGGTGGAGAGTTTACTTACATCCTTTTGTTACGAGCCAAAACCCCCAAGTTTTCGCACGAATTTTGGGATAACAAAAATATTCCCAAGAAGAATTATCAATGAATTTTTTCCCAACTATGCTAAAACGGACCTATTTCATGCCTTCAACGGGGGGTGGAAAGTTACCGATTCTTGACAAGCGGGAGGAAAAGTGATTTAGCGGAAGGAAAGTTTCCCCTTTCCTCCCGCAAAATGACTTTCTCCCGCTCGTCAAGAATGGGCCACTTTCCATCCCCGTTGCAGGCATAGAAATATGGAAATTTTTTAGCATAGTCACTGATTGGAGCTCATTGAAAAATTTTGCTCCCTTGTAGCATAATATACTATTCTTCAGAAAATTTACCAATGAGCTTCAATGAGCTTTAGGACTCTTGTGATTTCTTTAACCGTAATAATGAGCGAAACAAGTCGGAGCAAGCGCGGCTAACTCTTCCGAGTAAAAGAAAAAAAAAATTGTGGATGAAGCACGACGATGACGAACAACATAGAAAGACAGGGAGAATGTGAACGTCCGCGCATTCACGAATCTTCGAAGTCTTTGATAGAAACTTCCGTCGTCGACGAGCTAGAGCCGTCGGGAGTTTCAGCTTCAGTGAAACTTTACGTAATTAAGGTAAAGCTCCGAAGCTCGAAAGGGGGTTCTGCGGGGGAGGGGGATGAGAGAAGGCAGGCGTAAAGGAGAAATTCCTTTGACGGCTGCGCCAGCCTTCGCTATGGTGGTTGGCTGATCCACTTCTATATATTCTCTCGCGGGAAATCGCGAATTGGAGTTCATCGAATTTCGCTGTTCATCTCTATAACAATGGAAAGGCCCCTTGTAGGTTCTCCTCACGCGGGTAGTCCCCTTCATCCATCCTATAATTAATAGACGCGTCGGTCGAATACCTATTGTCTGACTTATTCGAATTTAATTTGTGTTTCAGCAGCAGCAACAGCAACAAGCTCAGCAGCAGCAGCAGGCGCAACAAGCTCAGCAGCAGCCGCAGCCGCAGCCGCAGCCGCAGCCGCAGCCGCAGCCGCAGCAGCAGCAGCAGCAGCCGCAGCCGCAGCCGCAGCCGCAGCCGCAGCAGCAACAGCAGCAGCAACAGCAGCAGCAACAGCAGCAGCAACAGCAGCAGCAACAGCAGCAGCAGCAGCAGCAGCAGCAGCAGCAACAGCAGCAACAGCAGCAACAGCAGCAACAGCAGCAACAGCAGCAACAGCAGCAACAGCAGCAACAGCAGCAGCAACAGCAGCAACAGCAGCAACAGCAGCAACAGCAGCAGCAGCAGCAGCAGCAGCAGCAGCAGCAGCAGCAGCAGCAGCAGCAGCAGCAGCAGCAACAACAACAACAACAGCAGCAACAGCCGGCGCAGCCGCCGCAGCCGCCACAGCCGCCACAGCCGCCACAGCCGCCACAGCCGCCACAGCCGCCACAGCCGCCGCAGCAGCCGCAGCAGCAGCAACAGCAGCAACAGCAGCAACAGCAGCAACAGCAGCAACAGCAGCAACAGCAGCAACAGCAGCAACAGCAGCAACAGCCGCAACAGCAGCAGCAGCAGCAACAACAGCAGCAACAACAGCAACAACAGCCGTCGCAGCCGCAGCAGCAGCCGCAGCAGCAGCAGCAGCAGCCGCAGCAGCAACAACAACAACAACAACAACAACAGCAAACGGCGCAGACCCAGCAGGCTCATCAGACGAACTCGCCCGGAAGCGGAAACGCTGGAAAGGGAAGTCCATCCCCTGCAAACTCGACGTCACCGGCCGGTATTGTCACCGCCGTCCCGAATAAGCCTCAGGCCGAGCCGAAACCAGTCGAATGCAATCTATGCAGCCGAACGTTCAAAAACATACCGGCTCTGAACGGGCATATGAGATTGCATGGCGGTTACTTCAAGAAGGTGAGTGAATCTCGAGGAAAGGAGAACACATTTGGAGTAGGATACAAAAAATAAGATGGAAGAAGGTCATTCAATTCCTCCATTTACAATCGATCGAGATATCAAGTCAGGAAAGCTACGAGTTTTCCAGCGACACTGCAACGGTTTGTCCGATCCCGAGGCGAGCAAAGAAAAGAGCAAGATAGGCGTCGGTCGGCCAGGATAAATGAAAGACGAGCAAGCCGCGTTGGCGCGTCGGGACGCTGATTAAAAATGTCTTAACGAAGCGACTCGGGTTTTCTTATCGTAGGGTTTGTCGTCGGCGTTAGGGACGCTCGAAGGTTCTGAATTCGGAGAACTGGCAGGATGGGGCGGGAAGTTGGGAGATTCATGGAAGAGTGTTGAAAAGCTCGTAGCCGGAAAAGTTTTCCCTTTTATTCGATCTGCTGATGGAGGAACGGAGAAGGCACTCTGAGATACGCCGTTGCGGCAGGCGACTCTGGGAGTTGTTTCGGGTTCGGATGGCGGGTCGGCGGCCTAGGAGAAAGCCAGTCTCAGGAGCTGGGATGCGCGTCAAGCTTCGTCGGAGATGTCGGAGAAAGAACGTTGGGTAAAGATAGACGATTCGAGATAGAGACCGGAGGAGAATCAGGCAGCTGGAGGATAGGACAGGAAAAATGGAGGATAGAAATTGAAAAGAGAGTCTGCAAGGGAGGGAGGGAGGGAAGGAACAAGTGCAATAGCGAAAATCAGACGGAAACGGTGTTGAGGCATGCTGCTGGACGATTCGAGGGGATCCGAGCAAAGCGAGCTAACTGAGAAATCAGCGAGAAGGTGGATATAAATAGGGAAGGAAGAGAGAGGGAGTTAAAGGGAGGAGTCCCATTACGGACAAGGGTTTTCCAGATAGAAAGATAAGGCGATGATCGAATCGAAATGAACCGATTAACAAGCTCTTTCGTTCCGCTGTTCGGATAGTTCGCCAGACAGGCGAACCAATCCGGATTCCCGCGAAACCTTCAGAGGCATACATATGGAGGAATAACGGAGGTTCGGTTACTTATGCGCCGTCTATCTTTTTCTAGTTGCAAGCACCCGTCTCAATCCCCGCCCTTGGCGCGCACGCCGAGCAAACATTGTCTCGAGTTTTATCCATTATGCATATTGAATCCGGCTATGGATAGACAGACGCCCTTCGTCTCGGATCATGGATGCTTTTGAGCACACGGAAACTCACCACGCGGACAGTTTGTATCCTCGGTCGTAGGGAGGAATACGTGACGCTATGTATTTCCGGATGTGAAATAAAAAGGCTTAGACGTTATTAGAAAGATGCTGTAGAATTGGGATACCAATTGAAAAAAATAGCCATTACCACCCTAGTACCACCCAAGTAGAATTTTTCGAGTGTTACATCGGGCCCTGACAGGGTCCGGAGGAGGATGACAAGGGCCTGACAAGGCCTTATCAGAGCCTTGTCAGGCCGTGATGTAACGTTCGAAAATGTGTACTCGGGTAATGGAGGCTGAAAGATCGTACAATCTTCGTACATTCAAATCTCAACTTTCGACTCATTACCAAATACCAAAAAAAACAATTTCAACGTCTTTGATGTTTATGGGTCGTAACACACAACAGGTAATTCGATATTCCCGAGGATAGAAAATGTTCACTTTACAACGAGGCTATCCGTCGTTCGTAATCCAATAAATTCCCCTAACGAACGTTACACCCCATATTCCGTATTAGAGCGAGCATAGAGCGACAGAGTCCCATTCGTACGTTACGCTGGATTGATGGTTGCGAGAAGCGGATGCATTCAACGGAGAGAGTGAACGAGAGCTACTGCGCCGAGTCCAGCTCCGAGTTCGGACACTAGATCGAATTGATGAGTGGGCTCGCCGGGATTCGCAATCAATTCTGCACATTAGTGTCCCCGTTCAATATTCATGAAGGATCCGAGGTACCGACCGAATGCAGACTGTACGAACGAGCACGATGAAACGGTTAGAGGAGAAACCCCAGCCTCGAAGACCGAGAGACAGAGAGAGAGAGAGAGAGAGAGAGAGAGAGAGAGAGAGAGAGAGAGAGAGAGAGAGAGAGAGAGAGAGAGAGAGAGAGAGAGAGAGAGAGAGCGTTCAATTTCGTACGTGATGTATCGAACTCGGACGTAGGAAATTGAGGTGGTTCCCGATGTCGTCTCTGGCTTTCAACGTCTGGATGGTCCCGTCTCCCTTGGCCCTGTGTGTATCGACCAATCACGTTTGACCAACCCCCTCGCCGAACGCTTCGGGATATATACGCTGGAAGTGCGTGCATCCCAATGCTGCTTCACCACATCCGGTATTAGTATCGTGGGCATTATTATCTATTCTCGAGACAACCGTTAGCCATCCGGTTAGGGTGGAAGAGGAGACGTCGAATCTTGGCCGTCTGTCAGCAGGCAGCGATTCGACGATCGCGATTTCCGTATTCGTTCATTCCCCGTGTTCGGCTGAGCCCGCCAAGCGGTCTATCGTCTACTCGTGTGTACATCGTGCAATATAGCGTAACGTCTCTCTACGTCGGATCGTCTCGGTATCACACACGCCACAGATTCCATCACCGGATAATCGAATGGTACCTCGATTAGCCAAGGCTCAGTGATTAGCTGAGCACGAGAAGCGACGGGCGTATCAATTTAAGGGGATGGCTTGTAATCTGCTAGCCAGTCGTCGGGTGACTCTAATGGCTCGGTGTCCGTCTCGATCGTGTAAGCGTACCGCGATTCAACGGTCATCAAACATACACCGGGACTACGTAGGTCTCGCGCATGTCGAGCGACGGTGCTTCATTATCAATATTCAATGTAAGATCGTAAAAACAAAATATCAAATTTCATCGACATGTAGTATTTTTGTTTGTATCTAATCTAATCCATTTCGTAGGACTTTGGGATATGGAATCATCTTTCGCAGTAAAGTCAAGCTCAGGATCGTTTTTGTGAAATAAATGTCTAAAAATTGTTAAAATTTGAAACGTATATAAAATTTTGTATTTATTTTATTGTGCAGGACGAGAACAAGAAAACGGAAAAGAAGGAAACGCCGGGGCCTCCTCTTCAGACGGCATCGGTTAACGTGAGGGCGCTGATCGAGGAAAAGATCATACAGAAAAGAACGACAGGTAGGTCGAGACTATTATTCAGTCTCGCGTTGAAAAAGAGCACTTAACTTAATCTTGAGAAATGGCGGGAGGTGACCCCTCGATCGCGCAACCACCGCCGCATTTTGCCTAGAGCTCTCTTTAAATTTCTCTCCCTCTCCGCCGCGCTTGCATCCCTGCAATATTTCGCGGACGGCCGTCCATGGACTGGCGAACAACGGGGGCTCTGATTTACGAAGCTCGCATGCCAGAATATTTCTCGCATTGTCCACGCCGGAGTGATAAATCAAAAGCTCTCGAGGTCGCGCTTGTACGCTCTCGTGTGCGTCGCTCGTTCGCCAGGCGCACGAGAGAACTTCTCTCTGGCCGCGCTACCACCACCGCCCAACATCACCGAGTACTTTGTAACAAAGTGTGCGTCGTTAACGATTTATGTTCGATTCTGTCTAGCACCGGCGAAGTCCCGCGATCTGCCAACTTCGAACTATGAAAAATATCGATTAATCGAGAACTATTTTGTCTATGACCACAGTATGAGGGCATTAACCCTTTGTAAAATTGTCTTTCCATTCGGAATCATAAAATTTTTTCGTATATACGTATATATGATATAAATATATATGATATATATATATATATATATATATATATATATATATATATATATATATATATATATATATATATACTTTGAATGATCGAACAATATCGAAAATGATTTCAAGTTTCTTCGATCGCAAAAAATAACTATACATTTTTCTTCTTTTTTTTTTATATTTTTTTTTGAAAAATTGAACGCACAAAAACGTTACGTAATTACGTTTTAATGGAATAAAATAGAAGGCTTGGTAGACAGGTACGTTTCGAGAATGTCTGACGTTCCGAACGCTTCATCGGCGATCGATCGATAAATAATTTGCCGTAGGCGAGAGAGACGCGTTCTCGTTCCGATCGCGCGCTCTCGGTGGCTTGATGGGACACTGACAACGCAGCACAGCCTCGACGTTTCTGCATTAACGTTGATGCATTCGTCGACATTAACGACCTGCTAGATTGCTGAACGCGCTGAGGGAGAAAAAAAATCGTACGCCTGTTATATCGCCAGTAGTTAATCAGGGAGTTTCACGGCTCTGTTGCTTCGTATTAAGGGATGCTAGAGGGATCCATCGATTTCAGACAAAAAACAAATATTTTCGTGTACGTCCTCCCCCTCCCCCATAGATCACATATGTAACGTTTTTATCGGGTCTACTTAAAAAAACAATGGCGATAGTTTTTATTTGTTTGCCGACGAATTTGCGATCGGTATGATTTTAGAGTACTTTTTTCGTGCTTATATTAAAAAACGAGTTTCCAGAATTTCGGCACTCATGGACAGATACATTTCGGTTTTTTCTCCCGGGAAAAATGAAAACAAATAATGGGGGGCAATACATTTGTATTCTGAGAATTTCATTGTGCAATTAACACGTAAAACCCGCTTTTTACAGAGCCTGTTTTTTTCAACGGAATACCTCCGTGCCTGGTGTTATAGGAATTGGGTGCGAGTCAAGCTTGAAAAAACGTGGACGTTTTTTCGACAAACCCACTTTTCCGGCTGGCGAGTTTTCCCGGCGCGGGTCCTCGTTCCTCTTCTCTGTTTACGTACGAACGCTCTCTCGCGTTTTATTTCATCGCGATGCCCGTGGAAATGTGTGCCGCTGCGGGTGCACCGGAGAGAGCCGTGGGGCCGTCGCTCTCTGGCCGCAAGCCCGGAGCTCGATCTCGCTCTCTCTCCTTCCCTCTCGCCGTGAAAGCAATTTGCCAGGCCGCAATCGATGATTGCCAATTTGTAAAAATCCCTCGCAGCTTAACGACCGAACGGTCCCAGCAACGCGTTTCTCTCGCCATAGCGGTCTCGCCGCACGACCGACGCGGCACCGGAGCTGATTCCGCGCGAAGAGCCGGCCGCGGCTACTCTCGTCCCTCTCCGATCTCGCCGATGTGCGCCAAAATTAAAGCTGCATTTCCCCGGATATAATCGGCTTCGTAATTTTTCCACCGGATAATCCACCGTAAAATCAGATGAAAACGCACCGGTGTTCCCGGAGACGCTGTATGCTCCGTTCGACGATGAATATGCTGAATGTTATTATCGTAACGAAACCAGTATCTGCGAATAAAAAATATCCATATATTATGCGATAAATTACATCGTATCGCGGTTGGATTAAAAATCATCGAGACTCAGTCTCGCAATTATTCTTTTAATGGAAAAGATACAAAATAGTATCGATGCTGAGATTACGAAATTTTCGATAGATCATTCCCCCCCACCCCAAATTCAAACGTAAAAATGTCCGTGGACAGAGTTGAGCAATTCTTGCTTCTATTCTTTCTCGCACTCGTTTATTTCGTCCAGTTGAACAATCGCCGGTAGCCTTCAATAAAAGCGAACGAGAGAACGAGACAGAGGGGTTAATACGCAGAAGGGGCCGCCAACGAATGCACGTCCATCGGCGAGAGAGGACAGTAGAAAAAAGGACCTTTTGTTCATCTCTCCCCCATCGTGTTCCCATTCTCCAGCACGCTCGGGTTTTCTCTCGTACCCTCGACCGCGGCTGTCCGTACCGGGCGCAACGTCGATGTTTATTCCACCGGTTGACTTCGCGAGCGAGCGCGTTGACGTCCTTGATTGAAAAATGAACGTGGGAACGCCGCCTCCCTCGCCGCTCTCGACCGTCCTTATCCTTCATTCACTCGTTCTTCGAATACCACGCGCTCCGTGCATCGCGCCAAATGAGCAATTATGCCGGCGAGGAAAAAATTCACCCTCACCCTCTTCCCCCATTGACTCGAAAACTTTTTCCAGAAGACACTCGTTTGTCAAGAACTTTCGGAGCGTTTCGCTTATTCATCGCCTGTCTATAAGATTTCTTTTAGTAAATAAATTTTCTTCTCCGGAATGATATTTCAATTGAATGACCTTTTGTATCTTGTTTTTTGTGGGTTCAGCAACGGAAGCGAACAACAGTAATCAGGCTCGAGCGAATGCAGTATTCACAAATCAGTCTGATGGCTCTACTCACGTTATCGGTAAAACGAGCTTCGTCGTTCCCGCGCCACCGCCTCTCGCCGCCGGTGAAAAGATCCGGAGACTCTCGGACACGGAACACTTCCGGCAACCAAATGTCACGGTCAACGGTCATGCCGCTGTCCAGAAGCAACTGCAGGAGGCGCAGACACAGGCACAAGCGCAGGCTCTTGCTGATATGATTCTCAAGGTGAAACATCGTAAAACAATTAATTTTTATTTTTTTATTTTTTTTATGACTGTAAGTTTATGAGTGTCGTTAGTAAGTTGCAGAGAAAGATCCGCATTCCAGCTGTAAACTGACGTATACAGATTATAATTGTATGGTTTGTCTTTGGCAGGGTACGACAAAAATGGCAGTGAAGAGAGCCACTTCCGATCCAGGTCAAAGAGTTCAGCTGACTTATCAGAGTTCGGTGACGTCGACGACTGCGACGCAGCAACAACAACCGAGCCAACCCCAGGCACCGACGCAACCGGCAGTAACCGAGAGTTTCACGATGACCGGATATTCCGAGGACGGGGGCTATTTCAGTCCTAGTTTGCAGGACGAAGTTTTCCAGCAAGTAACCGCGGTACCGGACTCCGTGCTACTTCACGCGACTCAGTTGGATTCCATTCAGGTAAATAACACTCTGTCGATAATTCATTTGCCGCCTTGACTCCCGTCTAATTATTATTATTCTGCGAGGAAACTGTCGATATCGAATTACAGAAGGCGAAAAATTATTAACTCTGATGGATGCATTTTTTTCTCTTCCGTATGTTATCATATCTACATATATTTTTTCGTCAAAAAATTTGTATCGAGTTAGTCAGTTATCGTGATCTTTCAAATTGAGCTTTCAAATGAGAAAAATGAATTTCCAAAACGATATTTTTTATGTTAGTTTCAGACGTCGAGTCTCCTGCAGGAGCAAACGTCGGACCAGTTGCAGGACATAACGCTCGAGGATCGTTTCACATCACAACACACAGTCAATCCGGACCTTCGGGCTCTAGTAAATTCGCCGTTGCCCGATTCACTGGCGGAGTTCAGTACATACGGTGCTCAGTATACCGAGAGCCCTCACACATTGCCGGCTCAGTCACCGTTGCCTTCGCCCCTGACGAGACACGACAGCCCAAGTTTTACCTATCCGACACCACCGGCAAGTCAGGAGGGTCTCTTAACGGGTACTCTACCCCTGCTGAGTCCTCAAGAGGATCCAGACGCTGTTCGACCGGTCTCGTCACCGTTATCGGCAGCGTTCTACACGACAACTATGTCCTCAGCCGCTGCAGTCGAGGAAGCTCTGAGCGAAGTTCTCCCCGGTGAATCCGAAACAGACGCCGATCTCTACGGTCCAGGCTCGCCGAATCCAAACTCACCGTTGCCGAGTCCACTGTCGGCAACACCGGCGCCATCGCCTCTGTCGTCTCTGCCTCCTTCCTCAGTGTCTTCACCGGGACCCGGAACTTTCTCTTCCGGATTCCCGGTATCGCCTCATCACGCGCTACAAAATCAGATGATGCCAAACTCCGAGGATCCACTTCTTTCCTCGAGTCCAAAAGACTTCACCGTTGGTAGACGAAAGTTCGAATTTCAATCGTACAAATTGATAACGAGTCAAAATCTCGTCGATTTTGGCCTCGGCAATGGAAGCGTTACCGGTATCGTTCTCGACAACAATGGCGAGTACAAGCTCATACAAACAGCTGGATTGCAGAAAGCTAACGTTTTGGTACCCTCCGGATCCCTGAGTCCCGCTTTGACGTTCAGAAAAGAGATACGTCTTGCCAGTCCGAAAATCGAGCCTGGTGTCGTCAACATATCAAATCAAGGATTGAACGTACAGACTCAACACTTTCATCAGAATCAGATACACCAGCACGCTATTAATCCGGCAAAATTTCTCATACACACGAGTCAAGCGACGAAAAATTCGTTGAAGCACAAAATAGCTGTGAACAATTTGCCGATACCGATAGAGCAGATTAAAGAGGAATTGTTGGACGATGATATTTTTCTAAGTCCTGGCAGCATACCGACGAGTAGTCCTGTTAGACAGTCGAGGAAGAGACCGAGAATCGAGGGACACTATACGAACTTGTCGCATTCCTATCCGTCGCGATTGAGACGAGCCTGCGACCGACACTGGGATAGCAGCTACACACCACCGCCGATCTTGGATCCCTCGAGATCGGGATCCGGTCTCTACGCCAGATTGCATCAACATGAGAGAGATTCGGAATTCAGTTCGGACGACTCCCAAGGAAACGATGGGCCGCCGCCGAGAATTAATATCGGGACAAGATACCAAGCTACGATACCACCAGTTGGATGCGACGGTGACAGAGGCCGAGGGGGAAAGGAAACCGATCATCCACTTTGGGATCCTGGCATAACTTGTCAGCTCACTGATACTGAACGTGAGATTAGACTTTTGCTGTCACAAAACAGATATATACAACAAAAGCAACAACAAAAAAGATGTTACTGAGACTATAATTTTTGTTTCAGTCGAGATGTATGTGCAGTTTGCCTGTTGCGCAGCCACACCCGGCGGCGGAAGAAACAAAGAATATGCCCTTCACCTTTTGCACATGTGCAAGGGAAATATTCATGTGAGAAAAATCTTTTATTTTATTATTTATTCGTATTCAATCGGATGATGACACGGTCACTGGTATTTTACAGGAGGCGATGCTGAAGCTAATGAGACCCACCCCGACACTGCCATTGCAGCATCCGTTGCTGAGCTACGAGTGCCACGAGTCCGATCGTTGGACGTCTCACGAGATGAGCGTTTTCTATCAGGGTCTACTCGAGTATAACAAGGACTTTGCCGCAATAGCTCGTGACGTCGGTACAAAAACAACAAAGCAGTGCATACAATTTTACTACCTGTGGAAGAGGCTCTGTCCGGACGAGTACAAGAGGCTACGCGCGAGACACGGAAAACCAAAGATCAAGAGCGAAAGCAAAGAGTACAATAGAGACACTAAGGATACAAAGGAACTACGAGATGCCATTGCGTCGGTCACCGAAATGGACTTCAGTGAAGAAAAATCGATACTTCATCGGACACTGGTAAGTTTTCGAACTTCATAGACTTATTATATAAAATAGTTATTTGCATGACCGGGGCTTAGAAAGAGAGTTCTTGACGATTGCGGTATTCAAAACTGCAAATCACGGTTTCCAAAAACGAAAATCACGCTTTTCGTTTTTGGAAAGGGTGCGCAGAAAGCCAGAAAAAAAAGTCATGTCGCGTCCGTACGCATGCGCAGTATTTTTCCCGCACGCGATGCGACAAAGTGCCCTTCTGCGCACAATTCACAGGAACGAAAAGCGAAATTTTACGTGCATGCGTTAAAAAAATAACAATACAAGAGTGTTTTCTATGCTATAAATGGAGAATTTGATCGACCAGTGATTTAGATACGTGTATAGTACAGTTTATTGTACGATTTTCGTTGAATTATAGTTGCAGACGAACGAGAGAGAGAATTCGGCAACGCTGACAACGAGCGAAGGGGAATTGAGGCTTTTCGCCTATGACTGCCCGGATGTGAGTATTGCGAAATGTATTGCGAAACGTACTCTTTCCCTGCTTCTTTTATCCGTCGACAGAGCAACAGCAGCTTCGTTGTGACCACTATGTGTCTATCGTAAATGTTTTATTTGAACGTTATTTGATATACTAACGTAAGAATTCTTGAAACTAATTATCTAACGACGTTAGCAGTAAACTTACGGCGATAGAAATTTACATTTTATATAGCTACTGCGAAGGAACTTGCCAAGTTTAAAAAAAATATTCGTCCCTGTGGATAAATGTTGAATATCCAAATATATCGTGTACATGTGAACGTTAATTGTCGCATGTCGTTCGTTGTAACCCACCTTTTTTTGTCAAGTTCCGACCTTCCCTGACACGCTTCTTGATCCCCGAGACAACCAAGAACAAAGCAGTCCTCGCCTGTGCCGTTTATATATCTCTATATTATATACTATAATCGTTGGCCGTACGAAATTGTGTCTCGTTGTTTCACTTGTTTGATTGTGTTGTTGTTGTGTTGTTTATTTTGGCTTTGTGTTTTCTTTGTGTTGTCAGAGCTTTAGCGGAAGCGTAACAGTAACGATGACCGGATGCACCCAAACCGCCAAAGCCGTCAATATCGGCAACTCCACAGTCAACAACAACTCACAAACTCACATTAGCTCTGAGCAACAACTACCCGTGCCCACCCCACTTCACTACCCCTGCAAGATTTGCGGGAAGTAAGTCTCTAATCTAATCTAAATCGTCCATTTCCGTCCTCGGCTGTGATGATACCGAAAGCTGTTCTTTTTTCCTTCTTCTTTTTTTTTCTTTTTTTTTGGCTTGTAGGACAATATGTACTAGAGGACGAACTGGAGGCCGACACACTTTTGTTCGATAATATAATGTTTCACAAACGGGCCGGTCATTTCTCATTATTATAGATAAACTTGCAGGAAACATCGAACGGTAGAAGTTAGATAAAACACGAATTTACTGGCTTAGCCAGCAGAGGAACATTTGCTAATAATCAACAATTATTCCTGCTTTACTTAATTTTTTGTCTTTTACATTGCATTTAGATCGATAGATGATCGTTTATACTTTATGCTCATGTATGTCACCTTGTCAGTGTTCAGTTTGAGAATATTGTTTCAATTTGTTTGTTTGTTTTTTTTTTTTTTTTAAGTGTCAACAAGCATGAACGCATACTGTCTCTATGCTCTTTGTACTAAGCCATCTTTAGTTGTACGACGATTGTTGCTACTACATTGCTAATGAATTGATTCAGCTCACGAAACTAAACTCTCACTGTCTCAACATTCCCATGCATCTCAATATTTCGATCGATGTAGTTTTCTCGATGTCAAGACTACAATATCCGTCATGAAAAAGAAAACTATCAACTGCTCAAGTTAGTTTCGAAAAAATGTACTCACCTAATCTCAATCATAATTTTTACAGAGTTTTCAACAAAGTGAAAAGCAGAAGTGCCCACATGAAATCACATCGGCCAATACCATCGCCAGATACAACGAGTCAGGAATCTAAAAGACCTGTCCAGCACCAGCAGCAGCCAATATTGCATCAACTAAAGCAACCGCAGCATCATCAGCAGATCAACGGATCAACGCAGCCGACCGATTATCTGAACAAATTGTCATCGAGCATTAACGACCCGAGCAATCCAAATGCCAATCACTTGTGGCACAATCCAACGAGATTGCGACCACCATAGAATATACGTCTCGTTACACTTAAGTTACCTTAACGAAGGCTGTAACATTGCCCGAGAGGACAATCGAAAAGAAGAAGATGATATGTATCTTCACTCGCTCGAACGACATGATTCCTCGACGCAAGAATCACCTCTCTCACCTCGCAGGTAGAATAAAAATTCTCTTTTCTTATACTCCTTATCCCGATGCGAACACTGTGGGCACAGACTCGTGTCGTGAGAACAAAAAGTAAACTCCTCTGAGCCTCTGAAAAACGACCTGCTCAATGAACAGCTTTGAATCTGGCCTACTTCTGGCCTCACTCTCGAAGGGAGTTAATAAACTTCCCGAAAGTGGCTTTAATATATCGGTCTACAGGTATACATAACCACGACGCGAGTACGAAGGTCAGATCGCGGAGGCAACAGGGTATACAAGGATACACGGTAATCTCACACACAACACTGCGAATGGAAAAACTAAAGGTGATGTTAATCCTCTGACTAGCGAATTTATTCAATTCTCGATAACCCCTTAGGAGCATGTAAAACACTACGGAGTGCGAAAGAGAATGCATCAGAGAGAGAGACAGGCTGAGACGTGTTTCACATGCTCTTAAGACCATATGAAACACCTCCCTCCCCGTCCATCACAGGCTCAGTCGGTATCAAAAACTGTAATAAACTTTTCTCACGGATTCTGGCATGTACGGTCAAAAGAAAAGTCTCATCGTAAGCGGATATCATCTCGGCTTCCGTTGAGACTGTTCTTTTGACCGTACATGTCTGAATACGTTTGAAAAGTTTATTACAGTTTTTATTAGCAACCGCGGTATTGCACATGCTCTTAACGTACGTTCGTAAATAGTTGCTTCCTTTTAGTCGCAAAGCAATGATACTGATTTTCGCATTCAAGTTTTTTTAATCTTACCATCAACGCCGGAGACTGGTTATCTCTGAAATTTCGTTAGACACCGTACGTGAAGGGCTGAAAAAAGATTTTTCATATTTTATTTTCTTCTATGGATACTCACATGACATGTTTGTCCGAAAAATATATTTTTCAATAGATACGTCAAAATAAGACGCATAAATAAATTAAGTTGTATTTTTACAACAAAGAATAAATCAAAATGATCACGTAAAGTCAAAGAGTTAACGGAGACTCGAAGTTGAACTTTTATCTAGACAATCTTCGATCGACCTTGAGGGAGTAAGAGTAAGAGTCTTGAATGCAACGAGTTCGATCTATCGTCATTGCAAAGTTCGCCGACTTTCGCGGCCTAGATAAAAAAGTGAAAACTTGGCGAACGCGATTGCACGAAAAAACAACAAAAAATCAAACTGATATAAATTTTTATCTAGGTAATGACTATGAGATAATCTCGCGGATTCCGAAAAAATCGTTCGGTTAAATTGTAAGAAAACTTGTGCCACACAAACACATTGATGTTACCCGTTACTACTGTTCACGATAACGTGTGCAAACAATTTATTTGTTCCTCTTTCTACCAATGTTCGCGCTTTGAGCCTTGACGCTAGTTGACGCGCTCGAGCAACCGGACGAATTCACATCGAAGATGGGCATATCGTAGCAAAATCTTAAATTGCAAAATTTTTATTAATCTCTATTAACCATTTACCCTAATAAACCGTTTTTTTCTTCCTATCGACATTATTTGAACAAATTTTCGAATAAAATATCGCCTATCTCTGACTCATGTTTTCAGCGGCAAGTTTTTTACTTGACAAACGTAGGATGAGATCCATCCGACTGAATGAAAAACATAATTGAAGATTAGCTTATGGCTGTGAATCTATGACATCCGCTTATCGAAATGCTTTCGTATTACGGCCAATCGTGACTTCCTAGTTCGACGACTTCGAGAGATAAAAGGGTGAATGTTCGACCGCATAAAATTTGCTCGAGCGCTATCGCGAACAAAGGTTTCTCTCTAAACCTCTTACATCTCTCTATATATATACATATATATATATATATATATATATATATATACTTAGTTATGATAATTCTAATTACAAGAAGGAACGACGAAGCGGCAATCCCGCTTAGTCACCAATAGATTTGATGAGAACGTTTTTTTATCCCACTTCCTTCCAACCCGCCTTCCTACACTCGTCCATTTGCCGGTTCGCGTTACTTATGTAAAATAACTCTCAACGGTAATAATAGTACGAATTTTAATATAATATAGACACAGGATTTGTAAGAATGCTTGTGTTTGATTAACGAGAAACTGCTCCATCGAGACGAAATCGTATGAAAAAGGCCATAAATTATATTTCTATTTGAATTCTATGTTTAAATCGACGTTATATATAATTTTATCTTACTATTATTTTTTTTTGTAGGATAGATATAAAAAAATGCTTAGCACCCTAAGAAAGTTGTTAAAGTTTCCAATCCGCCAGGCGTTTCGGCATCGCCGACACTCCGAGTGTTCGTCACAAACGATATACATAAGTCATACTCCCACTCGACGACACAGACACGAATTTAGCGAATTATTAATATTGACAGTGAAGAGAAATGAAGATGAAGAACTTCCCTATATTAAAACGATTATTATATTCATTGTGTGTACAAAAATGCGTGTACATTAATCCTGTACATATGAACGTGGATATCTGTATGTACAATTAATTTAAACAAAAAAAGAAAACGGAAAACAAAATTAATATAACGCAGAAATTAGAAATATTAGATTTTAGTTTGTTTCAGGAGGGGTCTTTATATATCATACTATATATATTACTAGGAATATAAATTGGCTTGGTTTTTTCTACCTTTCTAGAGTCTACGTGGCGAGACTCTTGGAAAAGCAATCGTGAAAATGGCACTGTGCTGTATTTTTTCTTCAAGTGCCGATAAGGAATTGCTGCATTTTTTTCTCTCTTAACTAAAGACAACTTGCGAAGAGGAGTTTTAATGATGATTTATTACGTTTAAATCTTACGAAATAATTACCAATCATTTCGAATAATCTCAATGGCCTAAGAATATTCGTTAATCGAAGAATAAAACGTCATTTGATTCATTCGTAAGAGCAAAACTCACTGGCTCAATGTTTCTAAGCGATGTATATATATATATTTTTTTTATAAATAAAAAAGAAGGTAAAACGCACCGATCGCGAATTTTATATTTAGAAAAGTTTCGCTTTCGTGGAAACTCTAAATTGTTATTCCAGAGATTTGCCAATCGTAGACACATCTAACTGTACCTCTAATAAATATTGTTATATTCACTGTTAACGGACGTCTTCTAATTAACTTTTACCATTTGAAACGAATAAAACATTCACTCTATACATTTTAACTTTTTAACATTTTCTCGATTAGAATGAACGGAAATGAACAGAGTGAAAAAGTAAAGAGAGAAACGAGTGGCCGAGGACGCTTCGGGTCATTTATCATCATTTGACGACTATATATATTGACTTCCGATATGTTTCATCCTATACGATGTTTGTATAACAGTGGACGCAGCCCACTTTCAAGAGTCTAGCAATTCGCAATCGCGCAAAAAAAATCTCCGATTTTTCTTTTTTTTATAATAGTACTCTAGGCTTTCGGATTCAAATCATACATATATATATGTACAGCATGACACTCTCTTATTTATGTAGCTCGCATTGTTACTACTTTTTTTTTGTTCCACTCATAAAGGACGACGAACTGAAAATCGAACGGTCCGGCCATAAACGAAACAAAAATATGTATTTCCCCATTATACATTTGGTTGCAGACCACGAGCACTGAAGAAGTACTTTCCAGAAGCCTGGTTGACTATTAGAAGAACCAATTGCCTCATTTACTTAGATTAAAATTCGTTTCGGACTTCCGACTAACAGTTCGGCTCTTTTGGATACTCAATTAAATGAATTAATTAAAAGATGTTCAGATTTATTCTTAAACTGCAAATTACTTCATTTCACATGTGCAGACAGCGCTCTCGGAAGTACTTATTCGTGATATATCTTAGTTGCATACACGGCAAGAATTTGTGAATTTTGTATAACAGCCTCCAGCGCGTAGAACGGTAAAGAGTTGATAGAAAAAAAGCAAAGCTTCGCGAATCTATGTAATGTGAATAGGGTTCTAGAACCTCGAATCTCGAAGTTAGTTTGCTTAAGACGTAACGAGGAAGAGAAAAAAAATAAATTGTTACGAATTTCGCCGCCGATTCGTACGAGTGTCGGCGACGTCAGAAGAAAAAAAACAAAATTAGCAGACATATCATTTAAGACAATACACTTGTTACGGAAACTAAGTTTCTACTAATGTAATTATGTAACGTAATTGTAACTCGTAAACGAAACTGGAGATTTAGGGGGAAAAACGTCGTGGAATGTGATGACAGGAAGAGAGTATTAGAGTCGTCTAATTTGAACCCAGAACACACCATCGATTAGGTAATTCGTAATATCGATTATTTTCATTGCTAACATCTCAACAACAATAAATCTCATCATTCATTCTCAACCGTGTTCTGGCTTCGAAGAATACTAGATGTTGTGTGAAAAAAATCTACCGCTGGAGACTGTTAATTCAGAACGGGAATGAGGGCTAGGATGAATCACAATTAACGAAGCAATGAAAATAGTAACGAAGTTATGCATGAATTGTACAAACGAGTCCCTCCACGTCACGGAAAAACAAAACAAGAAAAAAAACAATTATGATATATATATGAACAAACAAACTATATATATATATATATATATATATATATATATATATATATATATATATAACAGAATGATAAATATGTGATGTAATTAAATGGTATGTGGTATATGGTATTACATATTTGTACATAGGCGGACCCGTGCCATCAACTAGTGAGTTGTACCGATATTGTACTGCCACACACAGCCAAAAAACAAACAATACAAAGCAAATCAAGTACCATTGGTTCGAACAACCAATTTATCTTAATGTAACGTTAAGCAATCTTTTTTTCTCGTTCACAATTTCTTTCATAATTAATTTGTTCTCTATAAACTTCTCTCGACAACCATTCAAAAGAATCCGAAAAAAGAATCTTCAACGCCTAATCGCCAATTTTGATACTTAGTTTTGTGAATTAAAAAGAAATTTTTCGCTCGATATATATCACTAAAAAAATAGAACAGTATCGTATTATTCGCAATGATACTCATATGTTGAAAAAGGACCGAAATGATTTATTGAAAAAAAAAATATATATTTTTATTGAGACGGCAAGCCGTTGTGCGCATCGAAAATATATTGGTACAACTCGATGAAGAAAGTGTAGCGTGGTTATACACCTGAGGAATGTGCTCAAAATACTGTATTAAAAAGAGAAAAAAGTCTACTAAAGAATCATCAACGTCTTACGCAAAATTTACTCTTAAAAAAACGAATTGAAGAAGAAAAATTACAAAAAAAAATCATTATTGTGCATTATCGATATTGTAATCTATCGTCCTCTTATCTATTACCTACTTTAATGTCTATCTCTATACACCAAGCATGGATCTTTACACTACATTATTTGATGTTACACTATTCTATACATTTAACTTCTAACGATCAATGTGTAAATGTTAATAGGATCGATCTAATATGTCAGAGACGACCAGCTGTCGCGTCGGCACAGCGAGAGCGATTATTAGTTCACATCAAAACATTGTTCAATAACAAATTTTTCTCTTGGCTCAATCTTGTATCCCTACATTTTACTCCAAAATGTATAATATTTCTCGATAGTTATGTCGGAGATTGGTAGCTAATTAATTTTTTATTTTTTTATTTCACTCGGTGGGAAAATGGCGTTTTTTGCGAAAATCCCCACCATTTTTACATCTTGTGAAATAAAAATTGTTTACATACTCGTGCGAAAAACGTTTTCTGAACTCGTGTGATTGCAACACTCGCCTTCGGCTCGTGCTGCAAAGTCACACCCGTCAAAAATAGTACATTACTCCACGAGGGCGAAAAACGTTTTTCTAACGAGTGTGAGTTTGCAGCACGAGCCGAAGGCGAGTGCTGTAATCATACGAGTTGGAAAAAGTGTTTCGCACGAGGGATGTACGAAATTTTTCATCACAAGGTGCGAAAATGGCGGTTTAACGCACGCGAAGCGGGCGGAAAAGTGGCCATTTCCGCACCGAGTGATGAAAAAGTTTTTTCGCACTCGTATCGAAATGTACTATTTTTTAATTCTAAAACTGTCAATATCAATGTTTTCGAAGATATTATCAAAATCACAAATTTCAACTAAAATGATTATTTTTTTGATTGATGTCATACAATCTCATTCTTTTGATAGTAATATTGAGATTAAAATTAACCAATCTCCGATTCGTTGCAATAATGGAGAGGTTCCTTCATTAGCAATATTACGACGTCGAACCGAAATGCGTCGATCTTTTTTCCATCTTTTCCGCTCAACTAGGTTTATCTATAGACTATCATATACACTGTAATATCCTTAAATTATTATCTTGTAACCATAGTGTATCGCCGTAATTAGACACAACGTCTTGCTCAAGCTAAGTCTGATTCCCAATTTTTCGACCGCCTCTCAATTGGAAAAAAAAAAAAAAAAAAAAAAAAAAAAAACACAACCTCGCTCAATCGTGCCACAAGCAATACTCGCTATATCGTTTCGCTGAATCGGCGACGCCACAGCTGGTCAGAAGAGCTGTCTCAATAATTCTATTATTCACTACAGACAGTCTTCTCGAGCATTTTTTTTTTAACATGACAAAAAAAACAATGCGTTCTTAATCTTCTTCGAGCGTGATCATTTGTTTTGTTGTAAAGCAGCGAATTTTCGCCTACCGTAATGCATAATGCAAACTGAAGCCGTTCAGTAGATTTCAAGTGTGATTGTGGTATCAGAGTTGCCAAATGAAAAAACAAAGGCTGGGCCTAAAATTAACCATGAACCCCGAAACCCGCTATTGAATATAGGAAGCTATAAAACACTTGCATCCTACGCCTACCAGAGCCTATCTACGAAAACAAAAAAAAAAGTTATAAAAAATAAAAGCTGCAGAGCGTCAGGGAACGCGACTCATCGACTCTTCAGTGCACGAAGCAAAGATTCAATTAAATAGAAGAAAAATAATTTTTTAAATAAAAATAAGAAAAACTCGCACGAAGCTATAAATTGAGGGAAGAACGGCTTGGCCATGGCAACGAGAGTTGTCTGTGTATCAGTATTATGTTAAAGCGACAAACCCATGTATGTACATTGAAATTAGCTTATATGCGTTAATATATCGCGTATAAATACGTACCGTTTCATTTAATATAAATATATAAATATGAGTATGGATATTATACATTGTATACATATGAATATATATATATATATATATATAGGTCCCAGATAAGAGAGTATATGGAAAACAAAAATTAAGAAGCAAAACGGTGTGCGCAGTATGCGGCGGAGTACTAGATACTTGCTGGTGCTGTAAACGAAGAACCGAACACCGATGTCCGCCTGTTGAGGCCACGAATATAATTCAAAAAAAAATATGCGATTGTCACGAACGATAGATAAATTATTCATAAAATATAAACCCGAATGATTTCGCCATAAAAATATGTTGACAAACACACAGACACACAAACACAACACTCACCATACAGGCGATTCACAAATATGCGATTGTCGTAACGCATTCCTGGCTCCTTCCACTGATTGATTATAATTAATTCGTCCAAAATGTTATAAATTAATTTTTTTTTAATTATCGATCCAATTGTACGAATTGAATTGAACTCCACCAAAGTTCACCCATATAGTACGGTCAAAGATAAATGCGCGAATAAAAGAAAGAAAAAGAGTTTTTAATACACGGAATATAAATGAAGAAAAGAATAATACCCCAATCGTCGTTTACGAATGAATATTATAAGAATAAAAAAATACTGAATATATAAAATGAATAAATTATATATTATATATATAAATATATTATATATATTATTATTACGGCATTGCATACATAGTATAAATGTACGATGATATATGACTATTTTCTTCTATGGATATTGTGAATGACTGGTGCGTGTTATTTTCATCGACATCTCCGGATGCGCTGCAATCGGTCCGATCAAACGCCATTAAAAAAAAAATCTTTTTCTACTGTACAACACGAAACTACGCGAATATGTCGCTTTGAAAGCCCCCTCAGTGCATCAATAAGGAATAAAAAAAAATCTCTTATCGAAAGCTTATTGCGTCAGATAAACATAGATATAAAAATGAATGTCCCTCGGCGTTTTTTTCAACAAAAAAGGGGCTCGATGATCCGTTCGCAGCGCGTCCCAAAAATGCGTTAGCTATCTCAACCTCCGAGCTATACCAAAAGAAGTGAATAGCAAAAGAGAAAAAAAAATATGATGTATAAGCCAAGTGCCTTGTGTTCTGGTAACTAATCGTTGACTTTTGACTACGATATTAAATGAGAATTGACGGACGTAAAAAAGTGATTGAGCGAGAGGAACGAGAGGGAAAAATGTTAACAATACAGGAGCGAAGTAAAAAAAAGAAATGCAAATTCAGCGTCATATGAGAATTAACATGGAAAGTCCTTGCACTGCGTTAGAGACTCGCACATATACCTTCTTTCTCGTTCTCTCACGACACACGAATTCTCTCCCTGACTAACACTCACCTCTTAACGCGACGCGAAAGCCTTTCGCTTTAAACTCTTCTTGCACGATTTTTGTTGTAAAATTTATCGAACTCTTATGCGAAGTAATAAAGAAAATATTACAAATGTTTTCCACAATATAGATTTCGATAAAATTGAACGAAGTTTTCGAAAATTCAAAAAGCATTTGTAAAAAATCAGTGTTGACTTTCGCGTATTGACTTTCAAGTAAACTAAAGTATCAACTTTCAAGTATTGAGATGACTAAAAAATGCACGTGCTCCAGTCGAAACTGTGAGAAGGGCGAAAAACGCCGTTATACCATGTGCCAAATAATAATAGAAAAAAGAAAACAAACTGTAACACTATTGTACCGATTTATTCTGTTTACGAGCAGTCTACTTTCACTGCCCGAGAGAGTGAGACGAGACAAGGGAGAGACAAAAATTCTTCGCGCACATCGTAAAAGAAAACAAAAGCACCCACTTTCGAGTCAGCGCGACTTGTTTATTTTTCTAAGTGCCAAGTACGCACAGGTGTTTGAAGCGCGTTGGAATGGCGAGGTAGAGCGAAAAAAAGGTCACTTCAATCATTTGTATTTATAATTTTTTTAATTTATTAACTAGCCATTTCCGGCATCGAATTAAATATAGCGAACATCTGTCTAGCCAATGTGAAGCACAAAAAAATGCAAGAGAAATTGTCCAGGAAACCGACTCGACGGGCCATTAGGTTCAGCGGGTGGTTTTTTAAATTCTTCGTCAAAAATCATTTAGTGTTGTGATAAGAAGAGGAATGTCAGTTTTAACGACGAATTAAATTAAATCTACGGATTTTCGGCGGGCCTGCGTGCTCGCGTTGTTTTTTTCTAACGACTCTATTGCGTAGTTTATCTTTAAACGAGGGAAAAAATTAAAATTAAACTGTAATCCTAGCTATGTCTACAAGGAATTGATGTAAATACGTAGATTTCGGTATAGTTAATCGCAAGAAAAAAAAAAAAAATGAAAAATTGAATGGGTGATCGATCGTTCGATCGAGAGGCAAAAACCACTAGAGTACCGACGTCGAATACCCATGGATAGAGTTCTCGAGTCGGATGGGAGTTATCTTGATTTATATCTATAAATAAATATATATAATATATAATGTATAAAATATATATATAATTTATTTATATTTATAAATATAAATAAACGAGTCGATTGTCGTCCGCGGGTTGGTCGCACGCGTAAAAAACGTTCGACGTTTGCAACGCACTGGGACTTAAGAGTGGCGGAAAGTATTAATCTGTAAGGACTACGACAGGAGTCTCGTGTTGGGCCCGAGTAAACACATTTTCTCTCCATCTATATCTGTATAGGAAATACCGTTATATTCGTACGCCTGGCGAAGGTTAAGATAGTCGATTATTCATTTTTTTTCTTTTCATAATTCGTTTGAAGAAATATCGAGGAAAAAATCTAAGACGATCGGTAGCCTTCGCCCTATTCGTGCTATGTCGTTAAGAAAAGTATTCTTCCTGCGTAATGTTACAAATGTTGTTGTGGAATTTGCCGCAGCAAAAAATAAAAAGTAAAAAACAGTACAGCTGACAAGAGACTGAAGAAAAATTGCGGCGGAAAATTGCGGCGTAACATTTGCAAACACAAACATATGAATATCTCCGAATCTAGTTTTGAAGCCCCTAAATGTGATTTCTTACGATATTATTAAGATTTACTATACATTTTTTTTATTCGAGCACTGTTCGTCAATCGATGATCGTTTGATAAATAAGTTGCCACGCACAATTGAACTATCAAAACAATAAATTTTGTGCCAATTCGTTGTGTAAGAAATACTTAATCAAATGTTTTTTCAATCAAACTTTGTAGGGAATCTTAGAAAAAAACAATAAATCAAAGACGAACAAAAAGCGTTGAGACATTTATCGGTGAGTCCTGTAATGATTCCGTTGCGATCTCAAAAAGATAATTGATTTCATCTTCGGGGATGCGATTTGTAAAACAAAAAAAAAATTATATATACGGTAATGAACGGTGCTAAAAATTTCACAATCGCAAACGTGTAGTACGCAATAATAAAGTGTATAAAGGTGCATTATTTTCGTGTGTCACACATACATTAAGCGATTTGACGTACGTATCAACATGATGATCTAATTTTGTCGGATGCATTTTTTTCGAAGTGGCTCGGGAACCGTATGCGCGCACCGATCGACATTACCCGAGAGTAAACGGTAAATTGACGCTATAAGACAATCACATTAAGAACATTTTAACAACCATGAAACATTTTATTTTTTTAAATAAAAATGTGATTTTCTTAATTGTTAGTTTTTTTTTTTTTTTTTTGCAATCGATTAACTGCAATGTCACATTCATTTTTTATTTTGTTTTCTATTTCTGAAGACCGATCGAGCGATATCGGTTCTCGATCCACGACACCATGCTATCGGCTAAATGTGTAAAGATGCCGTAAATCCTAACTAATTACTCGATAACCCGAATAAAATAAAGTAAACAAAAAGTAACACAAAATATGGCTGAAGCTGAAAATCAAAAATGATGGTTTAAGAGAAGGAAAAACAGAAAAAAGTGAAACCAAGAAGCAATGCGAGGGAAGAGCGCGCGCGCCGATGCTAAAATGTCACCTCCCGAAGATACTTCGGTGCTAATTATTTATAACGTATACTTTTAAGAGGCTAAAGCAGTATTAAGTAAACTTACAAAACAAAAACACAAACATGAAACGAAATTGGGAGACGGACAAACCACCAGGATATATTGTGCTCCTTGCCTCCAAACAGACGGCAAGGTGCACAAGTTGAGAAAAAAAAACACGTACGGTCGAGGAAATTAACACAAATATATAACTCATCTGTAGGGCTGGACAATATTTTCTTACGAATGGAAATAAAGAACAAAAATTAAAACAATAATAATGCAAAAAAACACTAAAAAATGAGATACCCCTTTTTCTGTACATTCCCGATTGTAAATATTAAGTGTTAAAAGTATACATATTTTTGTGTATGTAAAGATACCCTTTGTAACCGTCGACGATGAAGAATACCAGTACTCGAAATATATTATATATACACGAAAAAACACACGCATTATATATATAAATACATATATATATAAATATATATGTATTTAATTGTAATATACAATAGAGAATCGATGTTAATTGTTCGGTGTTATGGCAATGGAAGAAGAAACGTGTGTTCGCTGCGCCATTATCATCGCCGCGCTTCTTTCGAAAAATCATCGTAAACTCCTTAATAGTCCAGCCCTAAACGAACTATCTTAATACGTAATTTTTTTTTTTGTTTCTTCACCACATTATTCTCTCTTTCGCGTTGGCGCAAAATTGTATTTTGGTAATTAACAACTGATAAAAAAGAAAAAAGACACAAGCATAGTTCGGTAAAACCAGTCGCGCAAGTCTCTCGCGTTCGGCCAGAGCTCCCTTCGGTGCTGAGAAATAAAAATTATGGTATTCGACATATCAAAGGACAAAAAAAATACGCGGAATATTTCTAAGATCTGAAAGGACTACGGCAAAATACCCTTTCCGCTCAACGCGGATTATACGAGATTTGATCGATTGCATTAGACATAGACACTAGGGACTATATGTGTAAGAGATTTGACCTCGGATTATATTTAATATACAAAAATAGTCCTTCAAAAAAAATAATAATAAAAAAAAAATTCGAAAAACATCGTGCTCACGTTCAAAGGGGTACCTAACTCAACGCGTCGATCTGAAAAAAACACCGCGAAATCGTAATATTGCACTCGCGAAAAAACATTTTTTTTAAACTCGATGAAATGCGATTCTACAAAGTTTTCAAGGGCTTTGCACATCAGTATTCGACCCACGATCGTTTCACCACCAACAAAGAGAGACAAGAGAAGAAAAAGAACCCAACAAAAACACCCCATTATTGTAAAGTATGAAATGCACATGTTAAACGGAAAAAGAGTTTGACGAGAGCCAAACCGAAAAGGCCATTAAAAAAAACACAAAAATAACATGGTGAATATCAAAAACCGATCCCAAAGAGAAACAAAAAAAGGTGAGACGTAAATAAACCACACGCACACGCACACGCACACGCACACGCACACGCACACGCACACGCACACGCACACGCACACGCACACGCACACGCACACGCACACGCACACGCACACGCACACGCACACGCACACGCACACGCACACGCACACGCACACGCACACGCACACGCACACGCACACGCACACGCACACGCACACGCACACGCACACGCACACACACACACACACAGAGAGAGAGAGAGAGAGAGAGAGTATATATGTGCCATGTATTGTTAAGAATTAACTCAAGACACGTACGAAAATCGTCAGTTTTTATTGGTTAAACAAAAAATAAAAGCTTAATCTCGATCTCCGCGTGAAACTTTCCCAACGCGAGTTAATACTCTGAAAAAAAAAAAAAAATTATTATTGAGAATATACAAAGAAAAAAAAGACCGTTCGCTGGGGTACGTTTTACGTACAATAGTACAAGATAGACAAAACGTTTGTAAGATATCGAAATAAGTTCTGGTAAAGTTCACTCAGTAGTAGTACGGCAAAGACAATGTATATGTACGGAGAAAAAAAAATAAGTAAAAAATAAAAAAAAAACATCCTCCTTTCCTCGCTGCCCTCCGAGCCCGCCTGTACCAACGCCCGAAAAATGCCCCCGTCATCCCTCTTCCCTCCATGAGAACAAGTGTATAAAAAAAAGAAATGATATCATGTAATTAACACCGATTAATATATTACGACAAGTGATTGATTGTGAGTCATTTAAATAATTGTTATATGTATTTTCTATATATTATGGTAAACTAATACAATGATATATATTGAGATGATATTACGGTACTATTAACTAAGTGTAGTATTTCCTAGATAAGTATACAAGAACGAAAAAAGAAAACAAAGACAGATTCGCGAGAAGTGTGCATGACGTCATCGAAATTTGATTACACGAATCTCAAGTATTGTCTTGTGTTTCATCTCGATCTTTATCGAGAGAATATACTCGAAATAACAACTGGGTCCGAATGACCGAGAGGATAAACTTGACCGAGACTTTTTAGCTAAAATGAATAAAAAGGAAAATGAAAAAAGAAAATGTCGTACACACAGACTCACAAAGTATATGCGATAGGGTACTCTCGGCGCCGTTTCGTCTGCACGGTGAAGATGACAAACAAACAAAAAATAAAAAATGGAGAGATATACTTGAGTGAAAAAAAGATCAATGTGAAATTCGCAAGATAAAAATGTATTTTCTCACTCCCACTGCGAAGTGAATGTTCATCGCTACATCTTATTTGGAAAGAAAAAAAAAATTGAAAAACCTAAATATTATATTATTATATATAAAATTACTGTATAATTGTAACGAAAAATGTTTTTCAAACGATGTGGTATTTTTATTGTAGATATTATTATATATCGAATAAATGATTCATTGTACACCACCGATCGATCATTTTACACCTTCAACGAGGTCCTTTCTTCAATCTATACGATGACCGTCAATAATTTTTATCCATTCGATTATATCAATAATTGCTATGTAGTGATTGCACGATTTGCATAGTGGATTGCCGAGGATCGTCAACTCTCTCAAGTTGTATAAATCTTTCAAATTTTTAAGATTGTTTTTGTCCTAAAAAATGCAAGTAAGTAAAAAAAAAGTAATTCTTCCAATTATCAAGTAATTACCGCAATTTTGTTATTTGCTACGAATAGTTTTTCGATCTTCGACAGATATTTCGTGAAAGCCAAGGAGGTCAATTTATTATTTTCGAGGAGCAATGTCTTCAAATTCCTATTTGATCTAAACGTATCTTCGGATATATCTTCAATTCTGTTGTGATCCAGTACAGCGGTATCCAGGATCGAAAAATCTTGGATTCCTGTTTGAAATTACCGATGAAATTTATTCAATTCGATTTTGGAGAGGAAAAAGAATAGAGCGTACCATTGACATCCCTTATTTTGTTGTGTTGCAGAAAAATATACTTCAAGGACGGCATTTTTGGGAAGCCTATGTCTTCGATGGAACTTATTTTATTGTGATCTGCGTACAGAACTATTATATTGGGACAGACTTGCACGTCCGAATGAGCCGACGATATTTTTGCCTCATTACAATTTCCCAACTGATTATGGCTTACGCACAACGTATGGAGTTTTTTCAAGCTACTCCAGCCTCGCAGTGAAGATATACGATTGTTACTCAAATCGAGACTCTCCAGATGCGGTAAAGAAATATCTTGAAAATTCGCCTGAAAGAATAAATACTATGAGACCCGAAATATTGGAGAATTACTTATTACCTCTACGATCGAACAGTTATTGATAGTCAAATGTTTTATCCGCAAAAGTTCATTGGAGCTAAAAATCTTCGTGAATATGCTCGTATTCAGCAGGCCATTGTTTCGATATCTGCTCCACATATAAAATGGCAATGCATTGCTACGAAGAAATTAAGGAAATAGTCATTAAGAAGTTGATACTTTTTCCAATGATTCATACTTGGTGGAATCGAATCTTTCCTCGAACCCGACAGGATAGTAATCGATTTCCTTCAGACTCGGCAATCGACGTATAAGCCACGGACGATAATTACACAGGGATACCAGTGGGCATTCACCGTACAAGGAATCTGCGAATTCTAAGCGCTGCAGCTTCGTCAAAACTGATAAATTTTCAAGATCCTGCAAGGATCATGCTAGAACAAATTTCCAGTGTCGTATTAATTGACATCGATGTATGGATAATTTACGTGCAGACGACGCAGGGGGTTCCCCGATAGATTAGCATGCAGCAGCTCAAACGTTTCCGAGAAGATATCGATAATTTTTTCGATCTCGTTGTCAGCTAAATTAATATCTTGCAGATGAGGCATTTCTTGAAGGTTCTAAACAATTTCGAACATTTTTATTATTCGTGTTACAATTTTTCTAACGTTTTCTTACCGTAAGGTCGGAAATCTTGTTTCGCGCTAGGGACAGGATCCTCAGACGCTTGCAATTCATTAAATTAGGTATCTCTCGTATCTTATTGGCGTACAAGTAAAGCTTTTGCAATTTTTTACCCGTTCTCAGCGCTTTTACATCCTATTGAATATATAAAGTCTCCTCAATTAATACAATTCTAATCTCTTATAGTACATTAAAAGAATCGTCAATATATACTGTTAGACCACACTCAACGATCCACAATTCCTCGAGTTGTTTCAACTCTGCGATCGCCTTGACACAAGTGACTTCCGGTTGCCCGATGACAACCAAGGTACGAAGTTGTTGTCGCATCAAAGCAACCGTTTCCAAGGACAATGCTGACTCGCAAAATACATGCAACTTCCAGTCTTTATCGCCATTTCTCTCTTTCCAACTTTCAATCGCAACTTCGTCAGGACCTCGAGCTGTGAAGCTCGCCATGCTTACCGTGACGTTTATTGTTCGTGTTAACGGAGGTTATAATTTCAAATTTCCCGCTCGATAGTGTTCTTTTTTGCGACTTGAGTGCCAACTGGACGGTCGCCTACTGTACCATCTTTGCGTGGAAGTGCGCGCGCTGAGGCCTTCGCCGTGTTAATTTCGAGTAACAAAATTTCAAAAGTTTCGTCCCAACGCTATTGAGCAATCAATAAAAAAAAAACAGAAATATGGAAAAGTGTTGTATAAACGGTTGCGACAGTCAGAAACATATTGGAGAAAAGAATATCGGTTATTTTCCGTGAGTCCGCAAACTGTTTAACCACCGAGAAAAAATGTTGTTGTTCCGTATAGGTTAAGTTTAACAACATCACCGTTGTTTTCCTTATAATAAGAAATCGTCGTTTCCTTATATCAATATAAATACTTATCAACATAAATGCATTCACGAAATTTATTATCATTACAGATTTCCGATGCACGACGAGATTTTGATGAAAAAATGGCTGGCACACATAAATCTGCCAAACTGGAAGCCCGGAGCGCATCACCGAATTTGCAGCATGCATTTTTGTACCAAAGACGTAGACAGTCATCCGAACAGAAAACAACCCTTTCTGAATCCCATCTCCGTACCCACTATATTTCATGGGAAAGCTGCTGGAACTGCGAGTCCCAATTGGAAAGAGGTTTCTACCATTTCAATGGAAACTGAAATTGCACAGCCGTTACACACCGTCAAGATTAATGGCAACGGAGGCTGTGATATGTCCGTCTTACAGACTATGCCTGTATTTCTTATTCCGGTGCAAGGCAATGTCCAAAATGCTATGCACATCTCTGGACAGTACACTGCACCGATATTGACGCAGAACCACAGTGGCGTCAAAAACTCTCCGCCGATAATTGTACAAGACCCAAAAGAATTACAAGAGTCGCAAAATCCAGTGCCTGCACATACAGAAGAATTATCCAGAAGGTCGGTTCCGCAATGGCCGATCCTACAGCCTAGATTAAGGAAAATTTTGCCAAAACCTGATTTCCTTGTAATACCAAATGCAGAAGGTTTAGCTGCAGCGCAGAATATTATTCCGTCCGTTTCATTGCCTCAACAAGATGTCTGTTTTGTACCGAACATCGTGAATTCCGCTCCAAACGGCTCTGCGATTACATGTCCGTCCCGTTATCCTGGCAACAAGCGAGCTGTATTGCGGATAAGTATAAACAAGCACCGTAACAGGGAAGAGCGGAAAGAATCGACTTGCGGTTCCAAGGACAAACCAATGGACAGCTCGGGCGAGGAGACCGATAAAGATGACTCAACGAAACTGGCGAGTTCGTTGGACAAAGAGATCACTATAGAGAATACCTTCACCAACAGAGCTGTGACGTTCAGATTGGATCCGAAAAGCGGCGAGATCGTAGTCACGACCCAACGGATTGACGATTCGTTGAAGGACGAAGAGGATGAGGAAACTACGAGAACGGAACGAAAGGTTGATTATGCGTACGTACTATACAGCATCGAACGATCGTCGCGTCTCTCAAAAACGACTGACAAGCGAAATAAAGTTTTGGGTATTTTTTGTTTGTTTCTAAAGTCGAAACACTCAAAACCGGTCTAAAATTACCCATGAAACTCTTTTGATTCTAACACGTAAAATCGGCATCCTCCTGATGCCCGTAAAGAACCAATTTTTTGTTGTTATCAATTGCTAACAAAAAATGAGTACAAAAAGTAATAGATAGCCAACAACGGATTCAACTAATTAGGCGAATCCGGTGTTGATTATCTATTGCTTTTTTGTCCATATTACAATTTTTAGGGTGTCGAAAATCGCTTAGAAATAGAAATAGAATTATTGTTCTCTGAACTACCGAAATTATGTATAGATGTAATCGTATTTGTATTGAAATTAGGAAGTTTCATTAATTCTCTATCGATGGTAACTTCCTGGCCGTGTTTATTATGATAATGTAAAGATTGACCCCAAACGTTCATACTAATTCCGAGTGATCGTCTGGGGTTGAAAATACATTTCAATATTAATCGAATGATTACTTCTATGAATTTTGCAGTTGCGAACAACCGTCCGCCGCAAAGCTTCGCCAATTGTACACGAAAAGTCAACGCGAGTGCAACGCGTTACGAAAAAGACTAAAACTCTTGCGCCAACGTCACAAAGAAGAACAAGAAGAAATAGAAAAACTTCAAGAGCATCTGACCCAAATTGGCGATGAAGTCGGAAAAACGTGCCGCGAAGAAACCTCCGAATCGCTAGGTACTAAGCGAAAAGAACCTCAGAACAGTGTTCATTCATTGAACCACGACGATTACGAAAATTTGTTACATGAAGTTAAGAAGATGAAGAGAGACATTAGAATAACGAAAAAAGGTCTGTCGGCGATATCGAATGGTCAGCTCGAAACCCATCAATCGGTTCGAAGACCAACTGACCATAACAGAGATACCGAATTATTGGAGGGTAAAAATGATTCACCCAAGAATACGCAGTCGACCACCGGAAAAATACTCGGTAAAATAAACGACCAGTGCAAAGACGCGTCAAGAACTATAAACGCAAACTCTGTAGACCTGAATCCAAATGCGGGAAGTGATGTCACCGTTTACAGAGAAGAATTCTTGGACGCAGAATTTTTATTTGAATGAAAAATGTTTTTACTTTTAATCTCCGCGAGAATGTAATTCGCGTGTTAACGTGGGAAAAAAAAAATTGAAAAATTGAATGATGACCATTAGGCAAGTGCCTGTGTGTTTGCGAGATTTACGGTTTGTGGTTATCGATGAAACAATGGGCTGAAAGTCTGTGTTATTGGAAAACGATATGTTCATCGTTTTTCTTAAATATTTGTTTTGCGTTATATACTTGTTTATTAATCGTAAGCAATCCATATCTTGTCATAGTTTAGACTATATTTCGCAATGGTATAGAAATAAACGTACTCTAATACCAAGTCTATTTAATTAATATATATTTATCTTTAATACAAATACAATTTATTTACAATATTTTTATTATTGTTGGTTGTCTACTTATCCGTTTCCATATTATCGGTGATTGAAGACGGAACGATAATTAATTCGCCCTCGCACTGTGTCGCATCGGGACGGACGTTCTCAGTTTGTTCGACAGACGCTATTTCCGTAGACATCACCTCAGGTGAACGATCTTCCGGTAAATGAACCGTGGAACTCAGAGAAGGCAGTAACGACTCGTGTACGAGACTCTTTATCGGTAGCAACGAGTTGAGTGGCTCAACGATCTTTTTACGATCCATGCACGTGATTCCCTGTGGCGGCATGAAATGATAAAATAAAATTCAGCCCGATACAAGGAACAGTAATTCATTGAAATAATTAGTTTCACCTCTTTCTGTAATTGCCCGACTGAGATTCCCAGATGGAGGGCTATCTGAGCTTGTGGAAAAATTGCGTGTATGCAATACTGCACATATGGAATCAATTGCTCGCTGAAACACTCGGCAAATTTGACCATGTTTTCTCGCTCAGCAGCTGTGAAGGCCTGGAAATCGATTTCGATAATTAATCAATTTATCGGCATTCGAAGGTTTTATATAATAACGCACTTGCTGTTCCTGCTTGTAAAATACCAGAATCGCCTTCGCAACGCTGTGCAGAGAATCCTCCAGGAGACGAGTGCAAGAATCCGACAGTCCTACCGGGGGACAGAGCCTCAATTCGTTGAAAGACGATATCAGTCCGTTGCAATATTCAGCAAGCGGATAAAAATCTACAAGCTGCTCCGGTGGATTTTCCTAAACAATATATCTTTACAGTTAGTAGATACTCGAACCTTGCCGTGCAAGATGGAGCCCCACCGATTTAATTTGCGTGTCGATCTTAACTTCCATCCGATGCAATTTATTGATAAGAGTGAACGTCTCCATATCCTTTTCAAATTTTCTTGACGCTTTGGCAATATTCTTTTGCATTTTATATCCAATAACCCGGACGAATATATCAGACATTCGACTCGTGAAATCGGCACCTACTCGACCGAAGGACAAACCGAAATACGTGCACTGCCCGAGAACTGAATCAATCGACGTTACACTCGGTAAATCTTGCTCGAGAGTGCTGAGAAATTGCGTCAACTGAGGAAAAAAAATACGTTCACAAATTAATTAGCATTAAAAAAATATTAAATATCGAATGTATCGCTTGATATTTGCCTTCTCCTCGAGCCAGTGATAAAATATAGCGGAATCATTGATAACAGCATCGCGACTGTAAGTGTGATGATCGTCGTCGTTGAACATCGCTCTGTACTGTGTTATGATATTGAACAAATGTATCCTCGACAGCTCAATAGATTTCGTTAAGTGAACATTGGCTGAAAAATAATAACATTAATTATATTATGCCGATCAGCAAAATTTATTTGTTATTTGGATGCCAGTACAATCTTCTTTCGGAATGGAATTCAATAAGCCCTGCAGCCAGCTGTCTCTGGCCTGGAGAAATTTAATCCTAAGTTCCGATTCTGTGAATGCATCCATCGAACGCAGCAATCCGACAAGCTGCAGACATTTCGGAAGTGGCAAGTCGCCCCTCAGCGATCCTACGACTTGGCCCACCATACCGGACCAACTGTTCTCGATCTCCGAAATAATGGACTAAATTGAAATAAAATGTTTAAAAAATTATAATTCATCTATGCAGCATCACTGAGGCAAATGGTCCAGTTTCAACATCACTGTACAGTAGAACCTCGCTTATCCGACCTTTGATCAACCGGGCCTCCGGGTTATCCAATGCGACCAACTCATCCGGGTTATTCGCGTTAACCGAGATGTATATGTAAAACTCAGATAAAACGGATAAAACAGCAATGCCCTGCGCAGAGTAGTCCTGTTATCCGTGTTATCCGTATTATCCGATATTCTGCTTATCCGACGTACGCTCTATACACATTACCTTGGATGAACGGGATTCAACTGTAGTTAAAGCTGATGCGGTAGTACATACATAAATAATGGAAATGTCGTTGTGTTTAGATCCCAATTGACGAGCGTACTGCGAAAGCTCTAAAGCTTCGTTATACTGACTGCTCCTCAGACAAGATTCCATGAGCTGGGGCATCTCCAATATCTCGAGCAACTCAGCATTCTTTGCCAGGGTCAAACTATTGAGGCGCCTGTGAGTATTGATGTCCTTTGAGGTGTCACAGAAGAATTGACACTTGTCGACGAACTGAGGAATCTTGTTCAGCAATCGATCCAGATGATTCTCTGTCTCATTAAACTTGCGAGCAAACAAATTTTTCATCAATAAGTTAACTTTGCAGATTTATAACAAGTTACATTCTATCTGTACGCGGTGTTTTACCTGATAGAATATTTCTCTTGAACTCTCAGCTGTTTGTATGAAAGTTTTGTAATTGGAAAATGCCAATTCTTGTGTGTGTTGGAGAACGGCATTTTTTTCATCCGCCAAGTGATCTGGCTCCTTGTCTAAATTTGAGTTAACAGAGTTTTTCAAAAAAATTCCACCCTATCGTGAAAAACATCGCTGGGTTGCGGCATAAAAAAATAAAATACTCAATCATACTCAATTGATCGACATCGAAACCGCCGAGTTTTGTCAAATACTGATAAAAGTCGGGATTTTCCTTCCACGTTTCTGTTAAGGAATAAAACAATCGGTATGAAAAATTAATTGGAATCAACAATCTCGGGGTTGATTACTTTGCAAACATAATGAAGGAACATCGTTGTACAACCTGTCACAGTGAGCAGCGAGGTTAACCTTACCTGGTATACCGTCGGGAAACACGAGCTCGATCACTTTTTCCGTTTCAATATCCATTATACTGATTGATATAAGAAAAAAAAAATTATATTTTTGACGTTAACTCATAATTCACTTTCAAAGATTTGAAACCTTTTTCGGTAGAAAAATATTCGTACTTTAGACATTAAAAGTAGTGCGCAAGCAATATGTATATTCTATTAGTTCTGTTACGTATTATTTGCACTAAGAGCGGCGTTCAGGAATCTACCCGGGTAACTACCGGTCTCCCTCGGATAGTTGCATCAGCACAGGGGCACGTTCAGAAACTTACTTTGGATAACATAGAACAAGAGAGAGTGCTGCGCTCGCGCGAATGTTAGAGAGAGAAGCTACCTTCCTGGGTATGATTTCTGAACGCGGCCCAGCACGCTTTCGCTTTCTATCTTACCAACAGTGAGTTTCGGAACGCGCCACTGTTATACTTCATGATCGACACTTGGAAGGACATTAGGAGGGCACGTTGCAATTCAATTTTTACTGCGCATTTTTTAAACCGGAAGTGACGTTTCCACTCAATGATCACATTTTCGGTCGAAAAATTAGATTTTCATATCGGAAGTGACGTTTCCCTCGAATGACATTAGGTCTGTTCGTTACGAGAGTAGATCAGAGTGGAGCGCAAGCAGAGCGTTCGTTTAGCCGGAAATACTGCTGCGCCCCCTAGTGCCTTGGGTTTCGATAGAGGAGTCAAATGCACCGAGGTTTCTATTTTTTCCTATGCTGCTAACCTCTAATGGAAGTTCCTGGAAAGAGCCTGAAGTCGACATGAGCCCGAACGCGTGTTCGTTTATGAAGTCGCGCTCCCGTACGTAGTATGTGTAACTCAACTCAGCTAGAGTTGGGCAAAGACCGAACGCGTGTTCGTTTTTGTCCCGTGAGGGGTTTCCGGTTCCGAGCGCTCTGGAACACTCTGGAAGTACTCTAGAAGCGCTCGGAGTAAAATTTTACTCTAGTACCGAACAGACCTACTACGTCGGGTCGAAAAAAAGAGATTCTCAAACCGAAAGTGACGTATTTCCGCAGTTTCATCTTCACTCACTTTCGGTTTAGATATCTCGCTTTGGAAACGGAAGTGACGTCACAGTGACAGTAGCGCATCATGCGTCCTGAATTCCACCCCAGAGTAGTTCAAACCGATACGTAACCGAATGGAATTTTCTCCCTATTATAAAGAAAAAAAAACAGGTTATCGATGAAGCTTCAGATCAATTCGTACGTCATTTGTAATCGTCATTTTTGTTACTAGTCAGCATTGCAAAGATCTGGAGAACGGTATAAAAATTGTCTACGATGGATGATAAAGACAGTTCTTTCGGGGAATCGACTTACGAAGTTCTTCATAAGCATTATCAGCGAATAAAAAAGCTATCCAAGACAGATTACACCGAAAATAAAGAGGCATCGACCGCTGAAGTTAAGAAGGAAATAAATGATTTAATAGATCGCGTAATGGAAAAAATTAATAAAAAGACAACTGAGGGAGAAGCCGAGAGCGACCGTCTTCTAGCTATGAAGATCACAATGTTTTACGAGCGTTCCAAGCTCTTGATCAGTCTCGGAGACGAGAAGCTGTCGCAAGAAACTTTGTTAACGGCGCTGAACATGATAACCGATGTTGTATCAAAGGAAGAAATAATATTTCTCGCGTTCAGGATAATAAATCACTACGCATACTTGCTGTCGAAGCAAGGCGATTTTGATACATCGAGAACGGTGCTGGAATTCAGTGAAACGATCTACAAAAACATCAAGAAAGATAAACCGTTTATAAAATTCTTTACGAGCGACGATCTCTTCGCGCCCGATGATGTCGCCGTGTCTGCACCGGAAACGAGCAACAAACTCGAACGCCTTGTCACGAGCAATCTTCAGATGCTAGGATTTATTTATAACAAGCAAGAATTGCACGACAAATTTGCCGAATGTCATCACGAGGTTCTGCGAAGACAATTGGAGATGCGCGACGAAGAGGTCACCACGTGGGCGATCAAATCGGCTCGACTGGCTTCGTACTTTCTAAGTAAAAACCGATTCAAGTATGATCATTTTTTTGCCATATTTGCCTATCGTTTGAAAATATGTGTATTATAAAATGGTCCAATTGGAACACAATCAGAGAAGCCAGACATCATCTATCAGCTGCCATTCATGTTCTTCACGAATACGAGACGGAGCTGAAGACAGCCGGAAGTTCGAACAATACGATCGAAAAGTACAATGATAAAGGAAATAACGAACCCTTAAATATTTAATAATTACCAAATTTTATTTTTAGAATGGAAGATTTGCAAAACAAATTTGCGGACGTTGCGAAATGTTGGGTGAAGTACGGGCTCTTTCTGTTCAGCGTCTCAAAGACTAACATAGTCACGCAATTTTGCGATGAGCCGAATCAAATTTTGGATCGACTGTGGACGGCACCGTTCAAGAATGTTGACAAAAATTTAAACTTAAATTTGGAAGAAAAGATGCTTCAACATGGCGCAGTTATGCAAAAGGAAGATACAATTTTTATTAAGGAGCAACAAGCATTCGTTGCCTCTCGGGATTCCCCGTCAACTTTGCCGAAGCTGTTGGAAGAGGCGCAACAGTGCGGAATGAGGAATCGAAATAGAATCAACGCCGAAGAGTACCAGGGTAACATAAGCAAGAAATTATATGCTGTAGATTTGATGAAAATGCAAATTTACATCGGTAGGTCCATTTCTCATGTTCGAATCGTTGAATCTCGCCGAATACGAGAATCAAGTAGCTGCATCCTTCGTGGAGACGACTGTTCAGGCAAGAGCCATTTTTCTTCACACGCATGCGTGGCTCAAGAAACTGAAAGCCTTTTACACCCTGAACGAACATCCGATGGAATACGTGAACGCGATTCTCGATCTCAGTGAGCTCTATCGGCATCTTGCATTCTACGAAGAAGACATCGAGAGGTAAGGAAGAAATGTTGTACACCATTGCAGGAGGCTTTCTTTTTATAGTGGAGATAAATGCAATTTTTTCTTCAGTCAGTACGCTGTTCAAAAACTTAGGGCAGATGCCCTAGAGACTTTGAGCACGGTTCTCCGAGAGGTTCGACCCCAATGTTATATGGCCGTGTCGATCGAACTTTTGCGCGAGCTCGCTGAGGTTCAGATGGAAATGATGGGACTGAACTTGAGAAGGATCTACGCAGCGGAAGAATCCTCTACCGAGGTGAGCGAAGCGATGCTTCACAAGATGGATGCTCTTGCTGACATGCACTCGAGGTTGGAACAATATGGCGACAATTTCGATAGATGCGGTGGTCGAACTGTATTCAACAGAGCGGAGACCGCAGGCGACAGTCAATTTGTTATGTAACCAATCTATCCAGCTCCCTCAGTTTTGTACGAAAAATAAGGTCCGACGATTACTTGTAAATTTAATTTTGCACGATGGGGATATCATCAGTGGCTATCGAAATACAGAGAAAAAAAAAATATTTGGATACAACCATCGGTCGGTATATCTAGACAACTTTAACTCTTTATAAGTCATACCTCCAACCCCACTCTTAGGCGCCACCGTAGCAACGCGTCCCCCCCCCCCCCCCCCCCCCCTCCGCGTCTATTAGTCCCGTTTCGGTACGGCTTCGGACGGTCTGACTTATAAGGGGTTTAATCCAAATTCTTCCAGCGGGGTGACATATATATAGATATACCTGAATGCAAATCAAGTCCAATTGCCAACACAACCCTGGATTAGATCCCCAGCGCACTACAGCTCCCAATACATTGGTTTCCAACAGGTTTAATGTCCGCTGAATTTAAATTTTTGTCTTCGAATCCCGCCAGAAGCCGACGTGTACCCTCGCGACGAAAGAAAAACATTGTGCACTTTCTTAACGATAAGAAATAATTCCGTCACAGGAACGTTTAAATATACTTACTCCCGCGTCCCAGTGACGCGATATAATAGGCGGAACGATACAATACAATTCACATTCCCACCGTAAAAGATCGGAAAGATCGGAAATAACACATTAACTCAACACAAATTACATGGAAATAATATTTTTTTGCCAAAATGTTTTTTTTTTCCTTTGATGATTTTTGGTATACTGATTTACCGGTTACGTATTACTTTGTAGACTGATTTTAGAACATTGACAACCGCAGATATTAATATTTCGAGCGAAAAATTATTTTCCTTAAACGTAATTCTATACTTTCTCTCTACCGACGCCAGGGGTAAGTTACCAACAAATGAGAGATCGCTGTTTGATAATGACAAGTTCTCATTGGTTAGTTAACTTATTTGTGGCGTCAACGAGAGAAAGTATACAATCAGGTATCAGGGGTGGGATCCCCGTCATAACTTTTGGTAAGTAATGGTATGCCCACGGTGACTTCCAGAGCCAGCCCCAACCACAATAATTATAATAATTGTATGCCCACGCTACGATAACGTTATGCTTACGGTAACCTTACGGCAACGCAAATGTCAATGCTATGTCAGTGACAGGTTAAAGAAAATACATTTCGGCGTTGCTTGCGCTTCACAAGGAACTCCAAAATGTATTTTCTTCTCTTCTTTACTAAAGGAAATACATTTCGGAGTTGCTTGCGAAGCGCAAGCGAGCAAAATGTATTTTCTTTAGTCTGTCACTGACATCGCATTGACATTTGCGTTGCCGTAAGGTTACCGTTAGCGTAACGTTATCGCAGCGTGAGCATACCATTACCAAAAGTTATGACGGGGATCCCACCACAGGTGTGATGAAAATAATTTTTCGCTCGAAATATTAACGTTCGCGTTAATTTGTCAATGTTCTAAAATCAGTCTATCAAGTAATCGATAATCAGCAAAGCAGCATAGTCAAAATACTCAAAGCCAAAAAAATATTTTTGCAAAAAAGTATTATTATTTTCCGTGTCGTTTGTCTTGAATCAATGTTGTTTCCGATCACTTGAATTGTCTTGAACTTCCTCCCTGACCTTCTTCGTCGACGTTTCAAGTTTGGGAAAACCACACCTCGCAGTCAACCTAAAGTTGATTGAAATCGACGCATAGACACTAACTTTACATCGCTTGTTCTCTCGCTAGTGCGGTAATAAAGTTTATCATCGCGGAGCCTTTTATATATGTGCTGAAGCTTATTATGCGTGATATAAAATTCGCAAAGCACTTGGAGTCTCACGTTGTCAAGAAGAGAAAAGAGGAGTGGAGTCTTGTAGCGAACGATACTGAACTAAGAATTCGTCAGCCGCCCGAACGTCAGATAACTCGATGATGTACGCGGTGCGAAATGCCAGAAGAGATCCAGCACGCGATCGATCTCGTTGTGTCTTTTCTTCGCTGCAGCAAATTACGAAGACTCAAACCTATTTTGGACGTCACGAACTCTGCCGAGAGACACTGAACAAACTGCAGGAAGTCGACAGTCTTTTGGAGCATGATTTATGTCCAGCAGATCCTGCCTGGGTGATCATAAAACCAAAAGTACGTTACATGTTCCCAGCTCCGTCCATGAATTTTGACTTACAGATATTTTTTCGACAGGAAGTAAAAAGGGATCGGATCCGAGACAAGGAATCGCTGACTCAGGTTGAAGTTGTCGAAAACACTGAAGACTATGGAGATCAAAAAGTCATATCGTCCACACAATTTTTCTTCTCTCAAAAGGAAAGGATTCGCGATATCCCTAACTCAGTCGAACAGCTAGATTCACGATGCTCCGACAGTGCAGAATCTCTGTATGAAACGCTGGAAAATACAAATGAGACACTGGCTCTTGTACACCTGAAGAACCTATCAGACACGCAAGTCGGCGATGTTATTAAATATTTGAGCGACAAACTTAGCTCTAAGGGTACATACAATCTCTGTCGGGGTATATGTGCCATGGGTGTTGATCAGAGCATATTGCATGTAAGGATTGTATGCACACACCTGTTGCTACAAAAGGTATGTAAATATCTGTGATAACACTTTCTATTTTCAGGCATATAATACAAAGATCGAAGAACTCAAATTGTTGTTGTTGTTTTTTTTTTAGATTATTGGTCTCGAACAGCCGTGCCGACTGATAAGTTTAGCTATTCACGAACTCGTTGATACATTTCCTGAAGACATTCAGGCATTCCTGTACATTCCTATCCTCAATGCCGAGCTCAGAGATACAACGGTTGTTTTGGCAATGATCGATGACTTTGGTCCTCAAAGAAAAAACGATTTAATAGCGTTTGTATCGACTTGTTTGTTGTAAGACAATGACAATGACGTTGCTTGAATTAATAATACATTGTGACTTCCGTTTACAGAAATTTTCTGACTGCAGTCCACAAACTGAAAGAATGGCACCTCGTCATCTTGTCCCAGCTGATAAATACGAAGCTTTTGAACAACGGTATGAAGGACAAACTACTGAATCTACTGGTGGAAAAAGCTTCAACTTACTCTCGTAACAAAAACTACGGAAAATTTATCCTGTTGTTCGTAAAGCTCAACACTCCGTTTACCGAGGAACAGAAGGGCTCGTTAAATGAAATCGTGGCAGTGAATGAGACGATTTTCAAGAGAGTCATGGAGAGCTTGTTAATAAATATGTATCTCTACGGCGACTTGTGGCATATTTCTTAATGAATAATAAAATGATCTGTATATAATTCAGTATATAAAATAAATACAGTAAACAAAAAATAAAAAAAAGAACATTGTTGCTGATTTTGCTTTCCAACTAAGTTACAAGTAACGAGAAATTTTTGCTCCCGGCGGTTATTGAAGGCTTAAAAACGTACGAGTCTGCAAAATAAAAACAACGATTTGAATGCTGAAAAGAACCGGCGTCATGGACAGTACACGAACATAGTTTACGTTTCGCTAAATTCTTCGCCTAGTTTTATATATTGCTTCGGTCCCGCGGTGTGCTGCAGCGTCCTCTACGCCCACCTGCGCGTTTTGTTGTTGTCATCAACGTCAGTATTCTCCGCTCTGCGTTTGCAATATGACGGAAGAATTGTCCGGTGTGACAATCGTCATATTCATAGCCGCCGGAGTTTTGACGATAATCCTCCTGTTTATATTCGCGAAACGACAAATAATGAGATTCGCACTAAGATCGAGACGGGGGCCGCACATACCCATCGGCCACGATGCCAAAAAGGTAATTGACCTCCTGAGCATACAGTAGGTTAAAAATATATTTTTAAGCTGAAAAAAAAGTATCACGATAAATGATTGTCGTTAATAAAAAAAATTATGTTTGCAGTCGCTCAAAAAAGAAATTGAAAGAAGAATAGAAGTTATACCTAGGGTACAGTACGAGCCGCAGCTGATAAGCGACCACAGATATATCCTGGCACCTGGGAGTCAAGTGCCGCCTCACTATTACAGACTCAAAGCGGTCGACGACATCAAAACACTGGGTGAGTCATGGTATTGACTTTGAGCATATTCGATTCAATACAAAATTGTCCCTCTGCAGAGTCGGAGATAACCAAGTATGACAATTGTCTGAAGAGACATCCGTCGGAGAACTTGAGAGCTTACTTACTGACAACATTGGCTGCTCCTCTCAATGGCAGTGGACAGAGAATGATCCACCAATTCTGCGATCTGTACGAGCATGCCAGGCATGATCCGACAGAATTCAGTGATGAGGAGTACCAGGTTTACTCGAGACTGCATCTCAAACTCATTGATGCGTACGTCCACGGATCATATTTTGATAAAGTTAAAGCTATAATAAAATCGATGACAAGACCGATGAGATATGAGAATCATAGAATTGTTTCAGATAATTGGAATTTTTATGTTTTTTCAGAGCTCGTCTACTAAAATCATACCCGAGCAGCAGAAAGTCCAGCCCCAGTAGAACACCGATAAAGAAGAATGTGGAAACAAAGAGGAACATCCTTGAGCCAAGAATGCGACCGCCAGAGGATCAAATTTTGAGTGGCTCACGTCCAAACACCCTTACAGTGACGACTCTGGATAATAACGAGACATCAGTGTAGCATTATGAGTACCGTCACATACAGCATATGTGACGAGTAAACGGTTACTTCTGACTAACGTCCAGTCGATTCGGCGTGACAGCACGTTCGAGTGGACTGAGGCTTTGTGGTGCAACAAAAAAAGATTCTGTTCAACGACAACTCGACGGAAATGAAAAACCGAAGATTGTCTGTGACTCGCAGCTTCGGGTGCTCGAACGAATAACGGATTTTATGTAGATTGTTAGAAGGCATTGAAGTTGATCGTCATTGTGCAGGAGGGCGAGTGGGGGGTAGGGAGATAACGATGCTCGTTACGGCTATATATCGTCACCGAATTGTGTTGACGGGAATACGCCGGAATTGTCTAATAATAAGTTCTAAAACTATTCGTGTATCATAAAAAAAATAATATTCGTACATTTTCTCTTATCTGCGGAAAAAGAAAGAAAAAAAAGAAACATCATCGTACACTAGTTCGGAGCTCTGATAGATAAGTATTTCGTCCACATGACATCGAAGTAGCCTTCGTTCTTCAAAGAAACCAAGGCGTTGTGAAATACGATTTTGTACATTCTTGGTATCACGCTAGTTCTCATATGATTCAGCCATTCCATAATCTGTAATGAAAGAAATTATGACTGATTATTAGAAAGTCGCCGCCTGTTGTGTAGAAGGAGATGTTTTAGACAGAGGGTGAGAGAGAGAGAGAGAGAGAGAGAGAGAGAGAGAGAGAGAGAGAGAGAGAGAGAGAGAGAGAGAGAGAGAGAGAGAGAGAGAGAGAGAGAGAGAGAGAGAGAGAGAGAGAGAGAGAGAGAGAGAGAGAGAAAGAAAAAAACCATCGTTTTAACGAAAAAAGCTTACATGCGAAACTATGTCCTTCCAATACGCCACTTGGACGATACTTGCTAAGGCCGGAGGAAACAATTTCGCTCTCACGTCGTGTGATGCAACGAGGGTGAGATCGTTGGTCAGCAAACAGTCCGTTGCTGACAAACAGATTACAGTGATGAATAAAATATCACACATGTACGATGCCATTTCGATTGCCTGACTTCGACTAGATTGCTTGTCCTCGACAATTATAATGCCGATACGACGCATCAGATCGAGTGTCCAATTCGCGTTTGACTTTTCCAGTCGCAGCTTTGGGAGAATCCTCTGAAGATGCTTCAGCAAACAGAAGTGAACTCTGTTTCGACAATAAAAATGTAAAATCGTTAGGAAAATTTAGCTGAAAAAATAAAAGTTGCCTCTCACAGCAACATATTATTTTGCTACGAGTCATGTGTAATCGTGCAATTTGATTTCGGCACTGCTTAAATTTGATAGCAGATGAGAAGATGTGAACTCTGAAAGATTTATTAATATTGTCTATCAAGAAAGCTAAAAAGACTTACACTGGTGTTGATGCGGAAGCTCGAATAATCTCGTTCATCCAGCTCAAAGGTGTCTCGTCCTTTTTCCTCAGAACCAACTCAGCTCGGATACCAATAGCTTTTTTTAATTTCTCCGTTGTCACCTTCAACCAGACACTAGGCAAAGTCATTCTTTCCAATTGCTCGCTCGTCAATTCCAATGCCGCGTTTACATACGATCGAAAGATTTTGCTATCGACGCCTATTCGATCCATCAATTTTTCCAGGGTGCTTGTCAGCAGCGATCTATTGTCATTCTGTATGAGTTCGTCCTTCAAAGCTTTCTCGAAACATTCCATAACTTCGTCGAACATCGCTATCGCGTTCTCCTTATCGAGATTCGATTTTTCCACGATCCTGTTCAGGGTAGCTTCCAAGAATGGTCCCAAGACTATTGATCCCACAGCTCGACACACATCGTCCAATCTTCCGTAAAAATCCAGACATTCCTTAAACCTCTCAGCCTCTAAAATCGCGCATTCCTTCGTGAAGGTCATCAAACATTTTTCTACAAAATCCTTCGCGGTAGTTGAAATTTGAGCCTGATGACAAGCCAGAGCGATTCCGTACCTACGAGCCTGATAAGACACGCCGATCGCTGCATCGAAGTACTTCCATTGTATCGGCGGCAAAGGCTTCGGATATTGGTGAGAGAATATTCTCATGCATTCGACAACAATTCTCTGTTTCTCGGAATCTTCACAAGATTTGTAATGTCTGATGTGTTCTCCAATCGCTCTCAGTGGACTCTTCTCAGAGAGGTACTTAAAATTCACAGGCTCGCCGTTTGGCCATCTATAAATTCCAGTTCGAAAACTGTACAGCTCTTCTTGAATTGAAACTCGCAAGAAATCTCCCGCTGCAGTCAGAGAGATCGGTTTGATATTTTCGAGAATGGATATCCAGTAGGCAGCCGGAATGTACTGCAAAAGTTCTTGCGTATTATTCTCCTCATCATTATCTTTTGTTTCTTCGGAAACTGTCGTCGATTCAAGGCGATTTCTAAATTCCTCAGGCAGCACGTTAAGAGGCATTTTCTCCAACTGATAAGCGCCGAGTGCCTTGAACGCAGATTCGGCGACTTCCGTGTCCGGAGAGTTCAATGCGTACTCCCACAACTTGGTCAAAACTTGGTTGACAAATTCGTCGTACAATTGTCCATCCTGGATCGGATTGTTGGGCACGTCGCCGAAGAATTCGCACAGAGCTTGAAGAACGACGGATCGATCTTCCTTGTTCATCTTCGGCGCGAGAACTCTCCAGGTCGAAGAAATCTCGGTGACTCCGGCTACGCACAAAGCAGAGATGCCCTTGAGAGCTAAAGCGCTGGCGGCACCGCTGGTTCTCTTCGAGCATCGATTCAATGTTTGCGACAAAAGCGGAACGAGTTCCGCACCGTGCTCCGAGTGTTCCTCGCAGATGTATCGCATAGCTCGAGCACACGTTACATCCGATTTCCAGGTACTATCGGACGAGCCCAGCTCGATCAAAGCAGCCTGAAGATATCGATTGCAGCGCGGTTCGAATTTCAACGCTTGAACGTAAAGTTCTATCGCCAAATAGCTCAACGGTTTTCCAGCTGCCGATAGGCTCTTCAAAGTGTGCATCACGATGGGAATGTTTTCCTTCGATCCGATCAACTTCGGCAAGGCGAATAGGAGAGCTCTGGTTTCATCGATGTCTTGGCTTTTCGTCAATTTGTACAGAATCAAAGATAAGATCTTTGCTCCGTTCTTGGCGCATTCAACAAGTAGGTCGCAGGATTTGAGTACGACGGGAGAATATTTGCTCTCGAGAAATATAGCGGCGATTATAAGTTTGTAGTTTCCGAGAACGTAAACAGGGGCTTCGGAGAGTTTGGCGAGCCAGGGAAGAATGTTTTCTTGAGTCCAGTTCTCAGCACAGATGGCGAGCTCCGTGTAAAATTGCACGGTGGAGTCCACATGCCAGAGCTGATCGAAGGGCTTTTCAATGTAGATCATGTTGGGTGAGGATTTCTTTGACGCGAGGTGCGAGATCTTGGCGAACAAATTCTTGGCGACGTCGAGAGCGTCGGAAGTTAAGATCGAGGGGTAAGCCATCCACTGGAGAATCGACGAGAGCAAGGCGTGAGCGGTCGTTCGATTGCACGAGGTCTTTTCCAGTATCATCGTAGCTGCAAATGGAGCAATGGATGGATTAGCTTGAATTCAAATAAAATACAAATCAATTTTTGTAAATTTGCTGTGAAATATATATATATATATATATATATATATATATTTTTACCTATCGTTACAATATCGAGCAGATAAACGCTCGGAGTAATAGCAATCATTTCCGCGGCCAAGCACACGAGAACGCTGCCGGCTTTACTGTGCTCGTGTTGAAGAATTGTCGAGAGCATGTAGAGATTCGGTCGAGGATCCCCGTTGTATCTCAAAATTTCCAGCGCCATTGACATGAGAAGGGGTATCAATGCTGAGCCAAAAAATGTATCGCCCTTCGCTATATTGAGAAAACCGATGAGCTCGAGAATTCTGTTGTTTGTGTCGATGCAACACTCGGCATTGTTTGTTCTCAGCCAATGCAAAACTTCGATTTGAACGTGTATCGTGCCGTCAGCTTTGATCAAGAGATCCCAAGCGTTCTGTCTGCAGCTTTCCGGCAGTGAGAGCGTCGGATTGCATAAGATATACAGAAATACTGGCCGCAAGAGCAACACGTGATGTTCCACCAATCTGTAATATTTTTAAAAATCAATAGAGGAGAATCCCGATTATCCGAGGTAATATAGGGTGAGCGTGCGTCGGATAAGTGAAATCTTAGATAACAGGACAAATTCACGCGCGGGCATTGTTACTGTATCTGTTTTATCAGAGTTTTCCGTATTATCCGACCATACACCTCGGTTAACGCGGAGGACTCGAATGAGTTAGATGCCTCGGATAACACGGAGGCTCAGTCGATCGTACGTCGGATAAGCGAGGTTCTGCTGTAAGCTTAAAATTAGTTTGCGATTAAATTTCGTCACGAGCCGTTGACAAAAAGAAAAGGCTACCCTGCTTCGCAGTGGTTCATCATTGTCCGAACGTGGCTCAAAACGTCTCTCCATGCATCCTTCTTTTGTGTCAGGACAGTGATCAAAGGATGCTGCGGTGTTTTTAGAGAAAATGGACAAACGTATTTGTTCTCCGGATGCCACATCTTCAAGTCCAAGGTCAACAGATTGCAGATCGCTGAGGCAACCGCACCACAGTATCTGGGTAAAAACATTTAATAAGACAATTTGTAAACAGATTATTCGCACGATAAAACGGTATAATTGGATTTATTGTAAAATTCACTAACTTTGCATTGACCAGACATGCTGTAAGATTTATTATGGTAGAGGAAACAGTGAGGACTCCACTTTCCGCGAGAGCAACAAGTGCCTGGCACGCCGTACTGCTCACTATTCCATTGCTACTTTCACACTGAGACACCAGATACTTCAGCTCCGTTAACTTAAAAAAAAAAAATCAATTATTGAAGACCTTTCCATTGAATAGCTGAATTATTGTAATTGCATAAAAAGTAGAGTAACAATTGATATGGATACCTTGGATTCGCTCTCGCCACCCTCCACTTTCTGCTTCACGGTTTCGAGGAGTTTCCACAATGCCTGTATCAAATAAGAGGACCAGATAATTGTATCTGTTTAGCAAAAAAGTTTAAATCGGAGCTGGGTACTGGGCAAGTGCTTGAAGACCGTATTGAAGTAGCAAGTACTTGAAGTACTGAGCACTGGGTAGTTCTTGACTACTGGCAGAACTTGAATTGCTAAAGTTCTGAGTACTGGGCACTGACTCAGTACTTGATATTCCAATACGTACTTCAAGTGTTTAGTGTATTTCCCCAACTCTGGTTTAAATATTAAGTTAAAAAAAATCAAATAAAAAAACATTACTCACATGAGAAATGAGCATTGGGTTATTGGAAGCCAGTTTATATTCTATGACATCCATCCTGTGGCACTATTATTTATTGAATTTATAGCTAAGCCTGTGCTAAAGTCTGTTCAACGTCATTATTTTCTGTTTACAGTAAAATTTCATGGTCAATAATATGAGAATCAATTTAATAGCTCATATTGTCCGGTTTTCACAATCTTGGAAAACTTAACCTCAATTTAGTAAGATGGACAGATGATCGTGGCGCCATTATATTGTTGAACTACAGCGGTCACGTGTGTAGTCGGCCATGAGAGCAATGAATATGTTGATTATTTTGCACATTTTTTACTCTTATCATTATTATATATTCGCAAAAATGATAAAACAGAAACATAAATTGTACAAAAAAAATTACAATGATGTACGTATTTTCAGTACCGTTATGGCGGCGCTTCAGAACGAGAACAGTGAGGATAGGGTAATATTTTTTCACGCAGAATATTCATCGCCAAACGAGTACGCAAATGAGATTTTTCAATATATTTATTTGTATGGACAAGTCGGAGCATAGTGCACAATATATTTAATATATAGTAGTCTGGGAAGGGGGGGGGGGGATCAGAGTACATTCTGGATTTTCTGAACACAATATCTTACAATTTAACGACAAGATGTCTGCATTTCTGTATTTGCTTCTGCATGTTTTTTCTTTTATTCTTCTTCCTTCATTAATGTTATTCGTATATTAATATATTCGACGAGTTTATTTGTTTAAATATATAAAGCGTAACGATTCACTATTTTCATCCTAAAAAAAGGAGAAAAACAGAAAGGGTCTCGTTAATTTTTATGTTATATATTTTATTTATTCTCAGTCCACTTTGTTTCGATTTCCTTGTTAATATGATGTGGGGTGTGATTCTTAGTTGTTGTTCACCAATACATATATATACATATATATACATATATATATATATATATATATATATATATATATATATATATATATATATATATATATATATATATATATATAGGGTAGTTATAAGACGGAGTTTGTCTCCAATCGCTAATTACATTCGACTCTCGTTCTATTGTACTGGTGAGGCTGGGCACGTAACGCCCTGATACGTCATCAATGCGCGTATTAATTACTCTACCCCACGTCAGTGTCTCTAACGCTTGTGTGTGCTCATTATCGGAGTTTTAGGTACATAAGGCTTTTATGCGAGGGCCGCGTTCGGGCAAAATAGCAAAACGTACTTCACCATTGGAGACAGCTCCTTTATCTCCCCATTTTTTGTTTATTTCTTTTATAGCAATTTAACAATCTATATTCCATTTTTTGTTGATAAAAGCAAATACATTGTACAGCCTATACAATCGATACAAGTTTTTGTTGTTCATTTTCTTTATTTGTTTTTTTTTGTTTTTAATTTTGTTGGCCTCCGTTCGGCCGGCGGAGAGAGCGCAGGGCAGGATCCAGGTACTTAGGCTATCTGTATATTTTCATAAAAAGCTTTTTTCACCCTCGGGCGAGTCCATTCTTTCTTTGTTTCGTTTTGTTTTTGTTTATGTTTTTTTTATAAAAATCACAGCACAGCACCACCATTAATTTTTTAAAGCCCTCCCCCTTCTCCGCTTAGCGCCTCAATAAAACTGAGGCAGCCCGTCTGTTACTTTTTTTTCGCGTATCTCGTTTCGTCGTCAGCAATTGTTAATGTACTTTTGTCGAGTCGTTTTTGTTTTACAGTTTATTTATTTTATAAAAAAAAAGAAATGAAGAAACGAAGAAAAAAACGCTCTTTTGATTTGGCATTTGCAACACTATGCGATCCAATGATTATCTCCGTCGGGCCGTGCTATCCACCAGACACAGAGCTGGAAGGATAAAATATCCATTCATACGTTCCTCATTTCGCAATGGCAATGATAATAAAAATAAAATAATAATAGATTGTAATAATAATCGTTTTACCGAATTAATATTATGGTTCTTACTTATATCGTATTCATGTATTATTTATAAGTAATACATTTTCTCATTTTTTTCCTCCAGTACTCCCTTTTTTTAACTTTTTTCACTACCATCGCGCGGTCACTAACTATCTTTATTCACTTACGTGTGTGTGTGTGTGTGTGTGTGTGTTTTTTTTAGTAAACAAATAGCATTCTAGCTTTCGATTTTACAAATACTTAACGCCACTTAATTATTTAGAATCATGATTTCCGCCATACGAAATATCCCTTTTCATATACTTTATTAATTATATATATATATATGTCGTTACCGGTAAAATTATCATTACATAATTAAATTTTTTTCTAGATGATAGATTCAGCAAATTTACGCAGTTTTTTTTCTCTCTACAAAAATCGAAGTCTGCAATTACTCTTTACAATAAAATACATTGATTCGGACAGTGGTTTTATACTCTCTCATACGTAATTTATTTTCTTTCTTTCATTCAGTTTTTCTTCTATCTTCCACTCATGCATCATGTAATTCACATTCGTCTCAATTCGCACGCTGTATAACCCACGGTCGCACTTTCTCTCTTTACAATTAGGACAAAAAATTTCACTTTGTGTCAACTCACGGTCTTCTTCGATTAGTTGTCTCCATTTTATTGGCGTCAATCGCATTCGCACCTTAATATACGCAAATTAAATTTTGCAATTTAATTCGGTGTGCGAGGGCGATGAACGTTTTTATAAGAGGGGGGTCGTATGAATATCCGTAAGTTTCAGTCTAGCGGAAGTTGCCAGCTTTTTTTTAGTAGCAGCAGGTCCTGTTACTTTTATTTCGTTACCAGTGGTCTAGGGAGCCATGCTTTGTATTTTTTTTTACTTAATTACATCGTTTCGGAGATCAATCTCGGGTACAATAATTACAATTTCGCGCCCCCTTGAGATACAATACCCCGTGGAACAAGCTCACGCTCCACGAGACAGTGTGCACACGTGTGACGTTTGTTACAATTAATCATATTATAATCTTAAGTTCGTTACAATTATGGTTTTTGTGTATGTGTATATATATATATATATATATATATATATATATATATATATATATTACAATGTATCTCGTCGTTAATTACATTATGTACAGAAAAGAGGATTCGACAGTTTATAACAGCGAGGCGCTGTGGGCCTCAGCCCCAATTACGTCTACGAAGTCAATACGGAGTATTCATATAATTATCGTAATCGACGAAACGTTGTGGATTTTTAATTTTTTCATCTTTCCTTTTTAATATTAACATTTTTTATTTCGCATCGCGAGTTTCGAAATTGGAAATTTTCGAGAGGGCCGACTCCGCGTTCGAGCGAATAATTCGGCGCTCAAGCACGAAACGCGGTCGACGTTTATCTGAAAAATAGATCATTATAAAACGAAGATCGAAGAAGGACAAAAATGAAAGTGGCCGACATATCGTTTTCGCGAGGAGCTTTGGAACTCGAATCTGGTCCCCGCCTCGAATCTCATTTTTGTTTTTTTGTTCTAAAAAAAGTGTCCTCCTTAATAATTTTTATCGTTCGCTCTTAAATTGCAACTTCTTCAGTACGCATCACGTCGACTATAATTTCGCCTCGATTTCATAAGAATTTCGAAATTACACATAACACAAAAATTTACAGGCATGCGGACAGTTAATTCTGATTCGCGGATCAATGTCTCAACGAAGGACTGGGTCCGGTGCCGCGGTAAAATTTGGGAACCGGAAGTCCGATGAATTCCGTAAAGCGAAATTCCTTACAGGAGGCGCGAAGAATGACCCAGTAATGGAAGTTCGTCACATCAGTCCTACGGCTGTCTGCCGCCCGGATTGCCGTGCAAGTGGGCCGCGTTTCCACCGGTTGCAGCCGCGTGCGTGTGATGGGTTTGTGCGGAGTTTCCGGCGACGGGTACGGGAGCGACGGGGGCCGTGGGTCACTTGGGCGGAAAAGGCGAGATCACCGAGGCGGCTACTGCGGCGGCCTGCTGACTCGCCAGCACTGCCGCTGCAACATCGAACAGAGAAAAAAAACCGTTCAGTAATAAAAAATCAGAATAGTACTTAATCTTCTTCTTCAGTTTTCTTTTATTTTTCTGTTCTTTGTCAAAGAATTTCAAAAATGCATGAACAATAATATATGAATTCATAAATAATTTCGAGTCAGCAGCGATAAAAATTTAAAGATGAAGAAAGATGATTAAATGTGGCCTTGACAATAAACGCGATCTGCGATCCCGCCGAGCTCCATCTTATTTTATTTTATTTTTTAACTTAATTAATTTTTTATTGTTAAGTAGCCCACTCAGCCCATCGACTCCCGCGCACATGCTTTAGGAAACGACAGGATCAATAATTGAATTTCAGTGAAATTGAGGAAAAGCGAAAAAAAAAAAAAAAAAATCGGTCGGACCTCCCGTGGATTTCGAGCAGGCGGTAGGGGGACTCGCCCTGTGACCACATTGGTAATCGAATAAGTGCTAAGAAATGTCTAAACCACCTATAGTCACATCGATAATGAGAGGCCTGAACGGATATGTGAACGGCTAGAGAAAGCATTGCTTTTTTTGGTTCCCTTTTCTTTTCTTCCAATTCCATCAATCGAGCATCGTTCGGATACTCGCGCTTTCGGGGGTGGGAATCCCATGGGGAAACCTGGCAGTGATAGCTATACAAGATGCACTTGGTCCGTAGAGTCCACACGTTATTTTTCAATCGTCACTTTGCCAATCGAACGCAGACTATTCGAGTGCAAGAAAAATTAATTCTATTGTATCTTGAAATTTTGTTGATTTTTTTTTACGTTGTCACGTTCGCGGAGAAATTTTTATCGTGGAAGACTACGCAATTCGTCATGTATTCTCCATCTCGTCTCTATCGCGCTCTCATGTCAACACGTACACACATATCTCAAACAGGAACATTACTGGCTCACCAACGAGTGTCATTAAATTCCCGTTCAAAAGTTCGTTTGTTCCGTTATTAGTTAGTTTCTTCTTTTTTTTCTTCTTAGTTTTTCATATCTGTCCCGTTTTGCACGTTCGGAGAAAGAAGCACGATAAATAATTATCACAGTCTGAACTAGCCTAAAGTTCTAATCGCCTATTAAAACGCTTCGCGAGTCTCGCTTAGCGCGCCTAACTAAATCCGCGCTTTTTTTATTCCCTCTGCCCGCGGGGCTTTCGCTGCGCGCAGAGGATGTACCGGTCTCCGCTTTTTTGTTGTTGTTGTAGATTTATAGTAACGATCGAGATTTGCAAAACATTTTTTTGTTTTTCTGTACTCTCCCGATCGTTTCGCACGAAATTTACAATAAGCTATTTACATAAAAATTCGGTGAATCATTCTCGAAACTCGCTCTATACTCGTTTGAGTCTCGTCACGCCCGCGGCGTCTCCGATCGCGAGAGTAAAAAAGCAGCCATTTTTTATTTATTTCTTCGACATAAAAATTGTTGAATTGAAGCTTAGGCCACACAGCTCTTGTTTTCACGCCTTTCGAATTTGGTTGAAACTTTAACGTCGAAGGCTCAACCGCCGTGACCCGACTGTCGCGATTCGACTAGAATTTATCGAGAGAACACAATAACAATTTTAACTCTCCTCTTCGTAGTTTCGATATTTGCCCATCTCGAAAAAGAAATTAA
>OY294019.1:200180-222680 GCA_958510785.1 Exephanes ischioxanthus | reverse complement strand
TCTTTGATTTCCATATATCCGCGTAGCCATATTTAATTCGCGAGCGTGACGGCAGTTCGCCCGACATCGATCGCTCAGAGATTTATGAATCATTCATCCGACATTTCGCCAGTTTTCCCGTCTTCCTCGCTCCCGGTGCATTAAGCTCGATTGGCAGCCTCCGCCACACACGATCGTTGAACACAATGCAGCGGCATATTACGCACCGAGACAAGAGTCCGTTTCGTCGAGCGTGGGCGGCGCGAATTGCCTTACTACCACTGTGCGACGTCACCACGTATGCGTCGTTATGTTCCAAAGCCACTTTCGCCGCAATCACCGGGGCTGTTATCATTGTTATTCGGCTCCTCGTGTATTCCATTAACAACGCTCGACAACCGTGTACTATCTCGTTCGAGATATTGAAATGACGCTACTGAATAAATAACGAGGAAAAAACTAATAATCGTAGTTGCTTGCTGAAAAACGCAACCATCATATCGAAAATCGAATCGAGCAAATTTTATAACAAAAACATTTTTTTACTCTAAAATAAATTGATCTGCTGCAGGTTATTTTTTAAATCCCTTAATTAACCCATTTGAATTTGAAAAGATTTAACATAACTTCTTTTGTCGTTGAATACATTTAGTCCAGGTATGATAGCAATTGGAGTGTAATAATGGGGACACTCTTATCAGAGAGCTCGTTAAAAAGGGTGGAAAAAATGTAAAAAAAAAAAAATAGAAATAGAGAATGAAAGAAAAAAAGATCCGCATTGGCGGTGAAATACTCGGCTTTGACTGCTATAAGAAACACAATAGAAACGAGATGGCCGTGAGTAGATACTCCGGTAGTCCTGCTTCTTTCGGAACACGACATCGTGTCCCCTCGTTCCCCGGAAGTGGTAGGCGCTCCCGCGTTCGCCAATACATACTAACGCTCTACTGTAATATAGCAACAGAGGGGGGCTTCGATGTTCCTCGAAGCTTTTCTTTTTTTATAAGGATCGTAACACGTGCTCACGTGACTATGTTATTACTCGATAGAATGCACAACAGAGAGCCAAAATCCGCAGCATAATCGACCCCCGGGAACTTACGAAGTTCAATATTCTAAGGTGATATCGATCTTGTTGGGTGCTCTCTTCGACAAAGGAAAATACACACGGTGTACCGAAAATCAGACACAAGAACGTTTATTTTTATTTTTTGGACCAGTATGTATGAAAAATTAAATTTTATTTGATGATTGTCGTAACGATAAAAATTAATGTGCAATATATCTCTTCAGTAGCATACATTTTGAGGAAAAAAATTGATTGAACTGTAGATTCTATAAAAAAAAAAAAAAAAAACTATATATTTTTTTTTAAATTATATAATACTATAATAATGTATTATAAAAAAAAAAGTTTTTCATCTCGAGTGTTACGAAAAAGTGTTTAATGTCAGTGAAGCGTGAGAGAGTCCTAGTAAGGTATAATGAGGAGGTTTCTTTTCATACGTGAGTTTCAGTACACAGTGTGCAGTATATTATAGCCGAGTCCACACGAGAGCCTGAGGGGAGACTGAAGAGGACAGGGGAATGAGACACGACGAATTGGAAGACGAAGCGAGATAGGAGGTTTGTCCCGGTTGCACTTGGAGAGGGCGACATTCGGGAGACACTCCGGTAGTGCTTTGCGAAGCACTCTCGAATATAGAGAGTACACGCGGTGGTTATATGGAGGGCATCAGCAGTGGGGAGGACGGAACAGCAGCATAGCTGGGAAGGGCCTTCTTCGCGGATATATGTATACCGGTGTATCGCGTGCTCCGGCGCAGTCTCTGCCTCACTCGCTCCATCCCCTACCTGGCTCGAAGCCAGGATGACGTCGGCTTGGTGTGTACCATCGGCAGTACGGGACACAAACAGCAGACTCGAGAGCAATCAGCCTCCCGACATGATGGAACAAGAGGAAAGGCAAAAAAATCGTCATCGAGCATCGAGAATACAAAATAGGGAAACAAAAGAAAAAATAATGGAAAAAAATGTAGCCGATGGCCTGATGGAGCATTTTCTCACACGCGGAGAGAAAAGGAAAAAAAATTAGAAGAAACATTAAGAGACCTTAGGAAGATGAAGAAGAAAAAGAATATGAAAGAATTTTTTGCGGGGAAAAAAAAATTGAATTTTCACGATGACCAAACGATAAAGGTTAAACGGGAATACGGAGAGTGTTCTCGCATAAGAGCACAAACACATAAGTAAAAAATAAAAATGACCTTGCTGAGAAAGCAAGGAAATGTTAAGAGACATATGGAGATACTACGTTGGGAAGATGAAAAAGAGTCTAAGCCCTTCAGCCACCGCCCTCGAATGATAATAAAAAAAATATTGGTGATATGCCGCACGTTCAACGTCGGCATTCCCTCGGGAATCCCGAGGTTCCTGCATAGGTATGTAACTGTGGGATGGAAGAAGAGTCGGGAATTCGAAGTCGTCGAAAAGTTTTCTTTTCGTCCACCTCCATGATTGAGTCGTCAAGCCCTCCTCGGCCGTCGACGAAGTTGACGTCACTCTCTCACTCTTGCCATTTGCAATATCGCAAGAAGAAGGCCCGACCAACCGCTTCTTCTCTTTTCGTTTTTTTTTTTTTTTTTTTTTTTTCTTTTTCCCCTCGACAGCCGACCTCGAATCCATCCTGACCGTCCGTGTTTCTCGATTCTCATTCCTCTTGCGATTTTTTTTTCTCGCACACATATTTTTGTTGGAAGATATGCGCGCGTGTATGCGTGTGTGTGAGTGGGAGCCGCTCACACATCGGGCGATGACTAAATAACCACTAATGGCCCGCGAGTGTCGGCTTACCAAGCGAACGAGGAATGAGAGATGAAAAGGAAGAACCGAGTCGCTGGTGCACATACAGCTGTGGGACTGTTGAAGGTTTTCTCCCCGTTTGACAAGGAGCATCGGGGCTATGGTTCGTTGACTAATGCCATTCGATATGGAGACTGTTGTTAAACACGTGGAAGCTGAGAAAGACCGAGGAGAGTTTATTTCAGGAAATAATCTCGCAGATTGTCTCGCTGATGAAACGGAAACTTAAAGAGGCCGCGATAGCGCTGGAGCTCCAAAGTTGCACCTCAAATTCTCTAAATCGCATTGGTAATTAATTTTTTTTATACTTCTATAATCAACAATTTCTGATAAGCTAACATTTTCTTATTATAATAAAAAAATAGTTTTCAAATATTTCCAATCGATTCTGAATGGCCATTAGGAATTATCTCTATCCGACAAACAATTTAAAAAGCATCACAAAATTTCAATTAAATTCTACTGGAATCATCTCCGTAAAATTACTTATTACCGTACTTATCAGTAGGAGCAAAAAAAAAGGATTCAGCTTCCCGGGAGCTCCGGCTGATTCGCCGGATCTCTTGATTGTCCGATACATTAGCCGTTGCGACTGCTCAACTGTACTCCAACTGTTTCAAACGACTCCGCTCCGTTTTTCGGATGAATGAAATGGCCCTGTTTCATCAGCAATTCCAATCTCTTCTCTCGTACCATTTTAAAATCCGAATGGTCAAATGGCTCACGAGTTAGACAAGACGCGAAGTAAAAAAAAAAAAAAAGAAAGGAATCTCTGAATTGCACCGCAGTAGAAAAGCGCGTTTCGAGAAGTACGTATTGTAGAGCGTTTGTGTTCGAGTCGTATACTCTCGGTTCAACAACGGACCACGACCACCACCAGGGGGAGAGAAGGCGAAGAGACCAGAACGGTGTAAGAGCGAAAGAGCGAAAGTAGTGAGAACAAATCTCGGGAACTTGGCTGGCTGGCTGGCGGAACGAAGTGCACGAGAGAGCTCTGAGCCGGGAGGTCTCGTCGGCGAGGTCTGTACGAGCCACGATCACGAGGAAGGCTGCTTCTACTCGGATCGCGAGAAAGAGCCGGAATGAGTGAAAGAGACGAGGGGATGGAGGACGAGAGTGGTTGGACGAAGAGAGAACCGACTCAAAGGAGCGAGACGAAAATGGCAGGAGCGAAGGATCAAGAATACCTTGGCCGTATAGTTATGTATACATATATAGATATAGGGTCGGAGGCTTTGGAGCGCCGAGAGGGGTCTTGCTTCCAATAAAGACCCGACTGGTGCGGAGGCTATATAGACCTCACCCCCCACTCATCCGCTCTTCTTCGACTCCCAGTACAATCCCACGCGGAATTCTTAGCGTCTCGGGAGGGGGGGGGGGGGGGGGGGAAGAGCGGCCGAAGCTGCCGGGGATAGAGAATACACGGGAATAATAAAAAAGAGTGAATAATCACTGCCGTCTTATGTGGACAAGGGAGCGAGTTGTTTTTTTCTCCTTTTTTTTTTCTTAAAAAAAAGCTTTAACGTGTACCTATACAGGTTTTGCAATGTAATAGAAGGGGTAGCATGACGCGTTGACGCTGCGTCGGAGGTGTGGTCACTTCCCATGAGAACGATTATATTATTCCTCCGCGTATTTTAATTAACGCCCCGTCGACGTTGTAATTACGAAGCAGGTTGCCAGGGTGCGTTATCCATTATAGATGTGGGTTGCTGGGCAATGGATTATTCAGCGGGTGACAACAGATTGGAATAGCCGGAGAACGTATCGGACGAGTGTCATGTGTCGGTAATTCGATACCAACGATAATGCGTAATAATGGATTATAGATAAGCCTTTGCAAACATATTTTGGAAAAGCTTCTTTTTTTTGTAACTAGCAACAACATTTAATTTCTTTTAGGTTAGAAGTGTCGATCTTACTAACGAAACGGACGATCCCGACTGGCTACGAAAACTGGCTTCATGATTTCGATATATTTATCTCGAATCATTCGAGTGTCATGTCTTTTTTAAGAATGGAAAAAAACATTGTACTTGAAAGGGTTAAGGAAGAGAAGCGTACGTGTGCGAGGATAGTAAAAAATCATCGACAATGATGATGGAGCATATTTCGCTCAGGGGATCGAGTCTATTAGCCTCTCGAGAGGCTCCGTCATGCTATATCGTGAGAACATCGGTTTTATCATTCTCATCTCCGAGGCGCGTAGCTGGACCATCCAGTACAACGTTGCAGTCGTTCAGAGCCATTGGAAAAAGCGTAATGACTAGTTATTGGCATTTTTATCCATTGGTTTTTTGGCCGGTTTTTAACGCGGCGATAAACGCACAGCCAATGACTGTCCGGTTCGTTGTTCTCCGCAATCTTCGAGTTCGCGTCGTAGAAGATGGACGAGACCGGAGCATAGGAAGAAGATCGATAACAGGCGCGCACAAATATCCTTCAGCTGTGGTCCGGGCCACCCAATCTCCCGCGATCCCATTCCGCGACATGGCTTTCATCAATGTCCACGATCCGAGTTCCCGAAGTAGTTCCCGTCTTCGGCTCGTGCTCGGTGCTTACAACAGTGCTCGGTATCAACGGGAAGCAGCGCGAGGGAGGACGCGAAATCCGATGGCTGATAGCTCGAAGCTTTTACGACATAGACGTGGACAGACGATGTTCATGGATATTGCAGCGTCTCGCGAGGCTCTCCTAACGTTTCCCAAGTTATCCGGAGTAGTTTCAACCCTCCTCCTTTGAACTCTCCCCCTCGAGCCGCGAAGATATGAAATCCCATCCTCACGTACGTATCCGCTATCCAATGTCGTCGTTTTATTAGCATAAATTTAACCAAACGCTCTAACCCTGAGAACCTATAATAATAATGTTCGGTATACGGGCTAGTGCACATAGAAATCTACGAGCTTCGCGGTATTATATGTATATAACATTAAATTGCAGAAGGATGTAAAACATTGGATAATGCTTCGGGCAGGGGGATAAAGGTTGCGAACATTCCGGAAGTCAGTGTGATACTCGACGAAGTGGCAGGTAAATGGGCGATGGGATAGAAAATTTGTCATTACCTTCACCAACGAAGGTGCGGAAGAGTATTTTTCCGAATGATATCGAGGAAGAAGAAGAGAAGGAATAACAAGATGGGGGAACTTTTTCTAAAGCGGTGTTCGCGAGCCCCAATAAACTTATCTTCTTTGTTCGAGCGAGGGATTCGCGAGGAGGGAGAGAAGAAACGAAGAGAATACGAGGGGTCCGCGACGGAGAGGAGCGATTGGGGGAATTACGCGATGGAGAAAAAAAGAGAAAAGGAGTGCAGAAAAGGGCGAGGCTCGGAGGAAAATCCAGCGGTAGGGAGACCGTAGGGAACGGCGGTGGGATGTCTTCAGCGACTTGCGTATAACAAAAGCTGAGAGGAAAAAATATTGCTCGCGAATGTTCGATAGTTGTTCTATGAATAACGTGCTCGATGTAATAACCTCTCTAGATGAAAAGAGTATGTCGATGGCTTACCTCCAAAAGAGCATACCGGCTGTGTGAGCATAGCCTATATGGCCTTCCGGCTTCAGACCATCGACATGTAAACTTTTAAGTACCGATAGCTAGGAAATGCATAGTGGTACTTTTTTTTTTCAAGTCTCGACGACTGAATTAACTCGTCGACGATGTTTCATTATTTCGATCTCCTTTCTCACTATGATATCATAAACTGGTCTCGCATAATTTGGAACTCGAACCGGTCTTGGACGATTTTTAATGGAATTTGATTTTTTTGAATTCTCTGGATTACTGGTATTATCGTGATGCTCAAAGTCCCTCGGATCTGAATTAGGTTTCCGTGTGACGTGAATATCGAGTGTGTGGAAAAGAGGACTTTCTCGGTCTCCGTCGGTGGTATTAAGATCGTGAGAGTCCGTTGTGCAGCTGAGGCATTCATGCATGCATGCACGACCGGCGACATCGCACGACACTCGAAGCCCGCCGCCCCGGTGCATCGTCAGGCAGCATCGCGCACGTTTAATACCTGTCTGACGAGCTACCTTACTCGTGTCTCGTGGCGAGGGAGCACGCGTGTGCTCATGTTATACCTACGCCCAGACGAGCTGTTGCTGCTTCTGCTACTCTCGTGGTACCAGCAGCAACCAGCAGCAACCAGCAGCAACCGGCAGCAACCAGCAGCAACCAGCGGCAACCAGCGGCAACCAGCAGCAACCAGCAGCAACCAGCAGCAACCAGCAGCAACCAGCAGCAACCAGCACCTACCACGTCAGCGAATGGCTTTCGAGCTACAAATTATACACGCTCCAAGGTCTATGGGAATCTACCCGCTGGAATGCACAACGTACGTCCACACACTGTAGATACGTACGTAATCCCGTGTGCCTTGTCCTCTTCCCGAAATCGCGACAACCTTAAGTCCGCACGCTGAGATAACAGTCGCGGAATAATACTGCATAATTGTGGAATTATGTTTTTTCTTAAGCGAGTTGCTGATGCGGCGAAAATATAGATATATTTTTTTTAAGAAATGAATATATGAAGAATTTCACTGTTTGGTTTAAAGCGAAACTCCAAGGCAGCTTATTTCTGATAAAACTTGTATGTATTCCAGAGATATAAGGGGATGAGTTATCCTCAACGCATTTTTATCGCATGGAAAACGAAATAATTATGTCGTCTTTGTTTTTTTTTTTCCTTTTTTTATAGCCAATATCTCGCTCAAGTTTGGACGAAGTGCGGATAACGAGTCTGCAGCTTATTATACTTTCACTTGAATATTTGATGCATTTGCGTCAGCAATTGAAATAAAAAGAGACGACTTTTGCCTTTTGGACGCCGTAAATTGTTCTGGCGCGCGCGAAGCGCGGATGAGGATGGTGGACGATCTGGAGGTCTCAACGAGATTCGAGCCCGACAATACAGTGCATGGAAGTAGCTAGTTCTTTCCCTCGGGACGTCTCCACTCGTCCATCGCGGATGCCCGGGCAGACCAAATTAATTTCTCATTCAAATGTATGCGAGAACGCGAAGTGGAAGTTGGAGGTGGACGAGGAAGAGGAGCTATTTCGTTCGGTGGAAGAACGTACGACGCGAGAACTCCTCCTTTCATTCGGCACGAAACCCCCGGCGGACTCGACCCTTCGTTTTACCGGCTGTCTTTTTTTTTCGTTCTCTTTTACTCCGATCTTCTTTTTCGCTCTTTAGCCGATATCTCGTTCCATCCCGTACTTTCCCGATGGCTACGCCCCGATACCGAAAGAAGTTCCTTCACGATCGACTTTTCCACTCCAACGGGATTTCCACTCTCCGGCTGCATCAATCGCTCTTCGCGAAAGAGAGTCTATACGTCTACGTGTATACCGATTCTGCATTATAGACGTTCCAACCCCCCCCCCCCCCTTCCTTCCGTTCTATTCGACTTCTCGTAATCGATGAAAGATTCCACGGAGAGGAATAAATTTGCGATGATTCATACCGAACGACGGCGTTGGAAACTAGCTTTCTGCGGGTACGTTTTTAATCCTCTGTCCTGCTGTTTTGATACTACAGATGTAGCAAAAAATATCAAAGTACCCTAAGCGATATATAAAAAAAAAGAAAAATACTGTGTAAAATGATTAGCACTGTACAATTACTAAAGAAAGTTACAACGGAGGAAAATTTATCTATTAAAGGGATGATAAAAAAAAAAATCTCAGATGGTCTGTGATAGGTCCTCACCTCCTTCCGTTTCGTGCCACACGATACCCTCGAGAGTGACCGAAGTTCCCGGCTCACATGGTCCCAGACACTCGGGTTCTGTTATGGTCCCCACGCTGGTCCCGACGCAAACGTCCGACATGTCCTGGAACATAATTTAAATTTTTTTTTTTTTTAATGCATAAGTATCGAAATATACGTGCAATTTTCCCTCTGATATAAGCAAACAAAGAACTTTACAAAATGTATGAAATCTCTAACAGCCAATTAACACTATTATCATTATTATTATTATCATTATATGATAAAACCATTAGTTTACCGAAGACAGCCAATACGGATAGAGATGTTCGGTTTGGTAATTCAGTACAGTTATTAGCATAATTGGACGGTAGCGGAGTGGTAGAGCGGCCTCGTGTATGCGCCGAGGTGGAGTTATGCGAAGGAAAAGTTACGAGCGGGCATTGCAGACGGAGATATTAAAGCCGGCCTACCGATACTCGCGCAAAAAAAAAAAAAAAAAAAAAATCCCAACCGGTCTACGGTTATTACGAGAAAAGCAAATATAGTTGCGATACACAGTGTATCGCTATATGCGTGTTTACGTATTTGCTTATATCGGGCTCGTTTAATCTCGCTGAAACTGGATTGAGTGCAAACTGAACGTCGCAAAGGGCCGAGGGTAAGTTTCAGCTACGGCGATCTTGCGAGTGCGTGCCTATTCGGGGTTCAACGACGTTTATTGTGCGCGTCGTTGGAACGACGATGAGAACAAGAGAGTCACTCTCGTTGAACCCTCGCAAGAGTATACAGCATCGGAAACTTTGACGTGGGCGTAACTATTTCACTGTCAGTCGTAGGAGTTCGCGGAGGTTTACGGACTTTTCCACATCCGGGGATAGTATCGCTGTACGGCAACTTCGATCGTCCTTGGTAAAAGCACCGCGAAGGCATCGTAGAAGAGCCGAGTCCGGAGAGAGCACGCGAGGAACGGAGACCGAGAATGTCTCCAGTGACACGAGCACCACAAAATTAAAGCCCGAAAAACATTGAAAATTTTGAACTTTTCTCACCCGTACGGCGAGTTTTTCTCGTCCAGGGAGTGGACGAAAGCGATGCTTGGAGGCTGCGAAGATCGGAGGCACTGTGCGTTAAGAGCCGAAATGTGTCGGCGATATGGTAGACGATAATGGTTCCATGCTCCGTCCGTCAAGTTACCATATCGGCCGTCCACTTTTATTACTCTCGTTTACGCGTTTATTTACGATGTACCGTGCACACGGTAGATTCGTCGAACGATTCGGATCGAGGGGAGTTTCCGGGGCAGGGGGAGAGCTTAGTTTCCACTTTCCAAGGATACCGGGGAAAGATGATGGACCGAGCTTAAACACCTTTATACACAGGCTCTCGCTCTCCGTAATATCAATTATCCGTGCGCATCGATTACGCTCGATCGACAGCGAATCACGTTCGACCGATTAATCATCCGAGCATAATGGCTGAGAGCTCGGGTTATGTCACATACACAGCGGAATATGCAATGGTGCAGAGAGATGTTGAAAGATTTAGGGTATCATTGATTATGGACCGATCTGGGTGGGCCATACTCACCACCTTTACACTATGTACATATATACACGTGTATTTGTATGTATATATATATGTATACTCTATGTATGTGTGCATCCGTTGAGGGAATGAACTTCACATGGCTCATAAGCATATCAATTGAGGCATCAATTTTCACATAAGAATTAAACGTGCGCGGCAGAACACATTCTACCGTTAACGCAGTGCTGCGGCGCCGGTATATCGCACAGCTCGATCGATAAGCCTCTCGTCGCGTATATCTCAATTTCCTGGATTAATTGCGCGAGATAATCGCTGTAATTGGGAATCTATTAGCCATCCATGGTTATTCTGTTCGAGCGGTGGAGAAGCCGCGATGGTACGACGGGACACGACGATCGAGGATCGTCAAATCGTGACTGAAAAGATTCACGGGAAACGGGACGGTCGATCGTTCCAAGTTGCACAGCGTATAATAGCTCGCATAAAAGTTGAGGAAAAAGTTGTTTATAGTCCATAAAAATAAGTCGAAACTGAACAGATTAAATCGGTAAATTACGGTCAATATATTTTTTTTCATAAACTACACCTACCGAGCGTTTTAACGATCATTACGAAAACTGTCTTTCATACGTAAAATTGTGAAGTAATTGCGGAAAATAAAATAGAGTTTAAGTATTTTATTTCGAGTTGTAAATTTTTTTTTGCTGGAATTTGAAGACGTTACGTTCGGTTTATCCTTTAATCGAGACCGTCGGAGGACACGTAACGCGAGTAGAGAGCAATTATCGCATCTGGTTTTCGAGAACCTCGAGAAACTTTTACCATGTGAAATCGGGTAAATACCGACAACCGCGTACACAGGTCGAATCCAAGCATCGGTAGTGGCAAGCCTTCACTCTCGATGCATATGGGTCCGCGAAAAGGAGGAGCCCAACCGAGAGAAAGGCTTCCACTTAGACGGCAGTCAACGAAACGCCTAAAAAGAGATATGATATGACTGTGTGTGTACAGAATCCGCGCACAGTAGAGTTAGAGTAGAGTAGAGAAGACGAGACAAAAAAGGGAGGTAAAAGAGCGTGACGAGGTTGCTATACGAGTAGGGTTCAACACGGGGGGTGAGGTTGCCAAGAACACGGAGGCACTCAGCCCTGCGGAGATGGTCTCAGCAGCTCCTTAGGATTGCCGTCAAGCCTCCGAGCGAGAGAAGAATATGAATAAAAAGAATAAGAGGAGTAAGGACAAGACGACGAAGAAGAAGAAGAAGTAGTAGTAGTAGTAGTAGTAGTAGTAGTAGAAGAGACGGCTATGAGCAAACGAACGGGAGAAGTAGAGACCCAGGATTATGCAGTCCAGCGAGCACTCTCCTCATCTTTTTACTTTTCTTTAAATATATATTCTCAAAGTTCCTCTCGGTAGAAAATTATTTCTTAAGCGGAGCTATAAATTGGTCTTTTGCGTGCAGTAAAAATAAATCAACTAAATAATTTTTTCTACAATTCGATTATTCAATCAACGTTTCTACCAATTCCAAGATCGTATTTTGTCCATGACAGTGATAAAACTTTAATGGGACTCGCAGTTAAGTTAAAAAAAGGTCCCCAAGCACAGCGCAAATTCGAAATTCCGACGCGAACAGTGAGGGGGCACAATGGAAAGAATGGACGAATAGCTTCCACAGCGGGATGATTTACGAGGATTTCCATCCGCAGTGCTGAAAGTGGAGGAGAGAAACTCGTAGTGTGTAGCGTAGTTGATTCTCAAAGACGCCTGGTATAGCTGCGACCGGCCAGAGTGGGCACCGCGCACCAGGGGAGAAGAAATATCGTGTATCGGAGAGGAGAGTCTCGGGTTTTGCGGAGGCTAAGGAGAGAACGAACGAGAGGAAAAAGTAAATAAAGTCCAGGAGTACGAGGAGGGAGGCGTCCTCCGGCGTGACAAGGGAGCGATGATACCTAGCATCGAAACGAATAATAAAAAAAAAAAACAGGCAAAATAGGAAGCAAAGTGTTAATGAAACTGAGAGATGCCGTTAATTAAATGGCCATCTTATCGACCTTTGTTTAAAAATAAAAAAGAATGTAATGGAAACAGCAGGATAATCCTCCAGTACTGGATTGAAGACATCGGTATTTCGAAGCCACTGCATTTATTTTACTGTCAAAGGGTTTAACCATCCCAGGAGATTTTAACCGTTCCGCGGACGCCAAGTAGGAGTAGGAGTAGGAGGATTTAGATAACCCAAAAACTAGTGGAGTCTCATACTCCGATGGGTACGAGGAGCCGGTGGCCGGACAGTGACAAACTCTATGTGGATGAGAACATCGGCATAATTCCTCTGTACCGTGGTGCATTCGCTATGGCGGTAATGCACGAACGGGTGGAGGGCCAAGAGGACAGCGGGAGTTTGCTCTCCGGTGCTCTGCACAGCATCGGCTCGGAGCTTTGGACGGAGCGAGAAAACGTACACCGCACCCTCATGCTCTTCGCTCTCTCGGGACCGCCATGTTTCTCGTCTCATGAATATATCCATGCTCTCCTCGCGTACGTAAGCACGCACACCGATGCTGGCTCTTGCACGCGTTTGCCACTATATGGACACGCAGAGAGCGCGACGATACTTTCTCGTCTCTGTCTTCCTCACTCGTATCGGCTAATATATAATATCAGCGTACACTGGAGATTATATGATCGTACAACATCGGTATATATGTACGGTAAATAATCGACCGCTGGAAAACGTAATGGCGTAACTAGCACGCTTTTAATATGGGAGTTACCACTTTCTGTTTCTCAGCGTTCGTTTTACACTTTTGTACGTACATCAAATATTTGTTTAATAGTACGTGCGAAGCGGAGGAAGAGCTAGTTAACATATACATATACATATACATATACATATACATATACATATACATATACATATACATATACATATACATATACATATACATATACATATACATATACATATACATATACATATACATATACATATACATATACATATACATATACATATACATATACATATACATATACATATACATATACATATACATATACATATACATATACATATACATATACATATACATATACATATACATATACATATACATATACATATACATATACATATACATATACACGCGGCTCCTCTCTTCCTCGCCCGTTAAGCTTACGAGGCTAATATGTACACCGAACTCGGAGGAGCTAAAGATTGCGGCCGAAGTTCGAGAGCACGCGAGATGCCGCAGCGGACGGGAAGTCTGGCTCTCGAAGCGGCGACAGCAGTTTCGTATTTGCATTCTCGGTGCTTCAACCAGACGTCGAGCACGCCGACGTCGTAGCGCACCGAGAAACGACGGGGTTTCGACGTCACAAAGGAAAAACGGGATGAACGAAGAAAAGTCTTTTGTCGAGCTCGCGGCGTGCGCACTCGACGATACGATGAAATATATTTTTCTTACTCTCCAGCGGAGTACCTGGTTTATAGACTCTTATTGAATTTATATTTACTTATAGTGCTTGCTTGCATCAATCGGACTTTTATATGTTTCTAAAATGATTTTTTGCAGGACTCCGGAGCGAAAAGTCGGCGACACATACTTGTCGAAAAAGGCGATTTTGGCAGCTCATTTATTCTCTTTGTGAAAGGTTTACCTGATAATGTTGTTTTTCATAAAAATTTAGTGGTTTTAATCGCATCTATTTTTTCAATGGTAGAGGATGCTTGTCGGTGATGATGTCTTTAATGTAAAGAAACGAGAAGATTCATTACGATCACAATCGATAAAATCTTAGTAAATAAATGTTCTTGAAGATATTGAAGAATGTATCGAATGTGTTTCTTCCTTAATGAAAAAGTATGACTGCTTATTTATATTTAAATATTATGGCTTTTATAATATAAGATATCGAAAAATAGCGAATTCGTGAGTTAAACTTTGCCGACAGATCGTACTTTCGTATTTGCATAGAGGCGACGGTAGAACCGTTTCGAAATAAACGAATACACAGACGATTGCATAATCGGCGAGTAAAAAGTTGTATCTCTGGTTCTCGACGGTATATGAGCAACGTGAGCCTCACGAGCGCGACATTGTTTTTCATATCGTCACGCTGATAGGACATGTAATTTTGCGACTGTGACGGTACTGCGGTTTGCGCGCGCGCAGTAACGTGACAGCGACAAATAAAATGAATTTACCGAAAGTCGCGGATGTGCCGCGCGGGTTTATGTTTCAGAGTGAGATATCTGTCGAGTCCGCGGCGGCGGGTAGTGCGACACGACCGGAAATAGAAATGGTAGATAGAGAGGGCTCGTCGGGTTCCCGCTAATTGCGGGCCAATTACGCGCGACGAACGGTAGCCGTGGCCGACGTCCCGATGCTCTCGCGGCGATAAAACCCACACTCCGTCTTTCCCCGTGCCCGGTGGTGGCTCAGGCGGTGCTTTGTCGCGGAGCAAAATTAAAAGACGCTGTTACTCCGTGCGCTCCCGTCCTCTCACCACGGTAAAACCACCGAGAGAATAATTATTTGTACCCACGCCGCTGCTACTTGTATTCGTGGAAGGAAGCGTAGAATGGTGCACGAAGGGAGGCTATAGAACGAAGCAATTGGGGACGCGTGTTTACGTTTCAGACAGGACAGATGCGATAATTTTTATCTCCGAGCATCTACGAATTTAATTTTTGTACTTTTTTAAATGCATATAGCTTGAATCCAATCTGATCGTCGATTGGTGGTAAGGTAATATAGGTGGATTCGCATTTTAGGTAGTTATTTTTTTTTTTTAATTCAGTCCTTTCAAGATGTTTTTAAAACTGGCAACATATATGCGCCCTTTATAAAGTTAATGACTAACCTATCGGACGACAATTAAGATGTAAACTGCTTCAGAAATAATTTAAAGAGGAAGTATAGACGCGAGTGGGATACGAGCGAAGTGGAATGATGCATATGATGAGGTGGAAGAGGAGGAGAGGCGCCTGTTCTCTCCCTGTCGCAGCTGCGCGCCGGCTAATACGGCTCGTAAACGGGCGAGTTTGCGTGACACACACACGCGCACACACACACACACACACACACACACACACACACACACACACACACACACACACACACACACACACACACACACACACACACACACACACACACACACACACACACACACACACACACACACACACACACACACACACACACACACACACACACACACACACACACACACACACATGCATTCGAACTGTACGAGCACACTCGAAAAGGGTGCGGTGGATATACCGAGGAGAGCGGGCATTACGAGGAATCGATGTAGCAGCTGTTGGCTCGCTCATGGTTAATCCATCACCGGGAAAATGGAGGCGGTCGTCTCTCTACTCTTGGAAGCGCATATCTCCTCTTCTCGGTTTCTCCATCCTATAACGTGCGTGAACCCGTTGCTCAGAGCGACGTACGATGCTCGGCTGATGCTGATGGCGGTAGACGCGCGGGACCACGGACCGAGAAATAATCTACAGTCAGACCATTTGTCAGCTGAACGCCGGGGATACCGCAACGAGCAAGAGTCCATTAACGGGAGTTATCCTGGAAGACGGTGCTACTTTGTATCAAAAATCTTTATACATTTTTCTTTTTTTATGTATGGTAAGAAATTTTCGAACAAAAATAATTCATTTTATCGCAAAGAAATAAAGATTTTTTTTTTTGCGTATTAAGTTAAGTTAAGGTCACTCAAACGGTTTTTCCCCTTCCCGATAACTTTTGCCATTTCTGGCCAATAGAAATCTTCTTATTAGTAACAAATGAAATATGTAATAATTACTTAAATATTTAGCACATTTTTTTTTTTTTATGAATACCAGCGGCCTACTGAGAAAAGAAGTGAAATCGATATGCGAGCGTTTAATGAAATATCAGTTTTTTTTTTCTCTTTGTATCTTCGCGCTACACCATTCTGTTTTATGTCCGCTCGCGTGTAATCGCTCAAGTGTGCAACTGATAGCCGGTTATCACTCTATCATTAAAGTACTAACGGGTGTGACAGGTTGTTCTTGCTCTCGGAGCCCCGCTCTGCGAGAGGTCGAGGATTGATCGCTTGAATACTTTATCGAGACGTCTTAGCCAACTGACTTGAATTCTCTCTCTCTCGGTCGTTGTTCGGTAGCAATCACGCGGGGATAATGCTGGTCGGACACATTCTCTCTATCCAGCGAGATTAAGATCAAGCTGCTCTTTCGGGCGACCGATTGGCCCAAGCTGATGGATAAATTATTAAGTTCGAGCTGTGCAAAGAAATTGAAGTAAATATATACATATACATATACATATACATATACATATACATATACATATACATATACATATACATATACATATACATATACATATACATATACATATACATATACATATACATATACATATACATATACATATACATATACATATACATATACATATACATATACATATACATATACATATACATATACATATACATATACATATACATATACATATACATATACATATACATATACATATACATATACATATACATATACATATACATATACATATACATATACATATACATATACATATACATATACATATATATACGTCTCGTCTGCGGGAACTAGAGAATCGCGACGGCCGATGAATTCGTTAACTGCCGAGCAATTACAAGGAAAAAAAAGTGTAAAAAAGAAGTCGTCTTTGTTACCCTGGACAGAACTCGCGCGCGCATTACAGCAATCAACTTTAATGGAAGCAATAAAATGCAGGTGCCATTGCCGTGCATTCTCCCGGTCGCGTTCCCCGCCGCTGCGAGAGAAACTCGCGTTCTCCAAGGGCGTAGTCACCCGGGGGACTCTCACAGTTCGAAACGACGATTCTGCGGGTGCAACTCACCTCGCATTCGGTTTTTTTTCTCCTTCTCTCGTTCGCTCTCGTGGGCTTAACCGAACCACCACCGGTATATCTAAATCCATTTCTCTCCCGAGTTCCCACCGACATCTCCACTATGCGGTTACACCAATGTATGTGTGTAGTGTGTGCGCGCCATCGGGAAGCCGTCGGCCGCGTTTAATTTTATTATCGAAAGCTTGTGTAACTCGCCCCGCAGCTTCGCGCGAAGCGTGCACTCTATGCAGGTGCATCATACCCGCAAGCTGGATTATTTAAAAGCGGGATTATTTAAGAGAAAAAAAGAAAAATTAACCGAAGAAGGTTAAAGAAAAATAGGTGGGAAAGATGTAAGTTTTTTTTCCCCCCGTTGCCAGTTTCTGGATAGACACATAGGAAAGTTACGATTATAATCTCGGAAACTGCGATCACCACGGTGTTTGGAGCTGTTTCTCGCCATGTCCACTCGAGATATGTTATGTATAGATATATGTATACACACGATAAAGTTTGGAATTACTTTTCTGGTAGTTTAATCGGGTTACAGTTCGCGCTGAATCAAACTATACGAGATGGTAGGTACGGAGAATAGATCGCCGGTTCCCCGATAAAGATCGACCTCGGGTGGCAGTTGTTCTTTTGACTCGCGTCGTTGGAAAGGGAGGCCTTCGCCTTAAATATTATCGTACATTTCCCCGGGATGTTTCAGCTACCGAGAATGGAGTTTTATTTAATCAATCGCAAAAAGGCTATACTGGGATACGAAAGTCGGAGATCTGACGCGAAACTTTTTTGACCGATTGTCTTTTCCTACAAGCGAAAATTCCGCGGAAATAATAAAAGGTTGTCGAGGTGAAATTTTCTTTGACGAAAGTTAATGGAATTGTGTCCCGGATTGATTAATAAATTATCGTTAAATAAAATGAAAATAAAATTAATAAAAAATACATGTCATATATAGACCGTATTCGTTATATCTCGAATCCGAACTGAAAAATATCGTCGCATCTGTAATTGTCCATTCGCATCTGGCTTGTTCGGTTTGAATAAAGTCCAATGATCGCGGGTCAATAATACGAGTGTCATCGGCGAGTAAGAGAGCACCAGTGAGCCAGATACGCCGTACATATATGGTGTACACGCCACTGGTTCGCCCGGTATAGTAATACGCACCGGATCGTACAAGCTCGTCGCGCTAACGAATGTCACGCCGGATGGAAAAAACACGACCGTTCCAGCAGTAGTAGCAGCAGCAGGAGAAGCTGGAGCTGGAGCAGCGAGTACCACGAATCGATCAAGGGAATCCTTCCCTCCGTTCGTACGTGGCATCCGTGCGCGCATCTCGAAAGAACAAGAAACCCAATGCACTTCTGCACTTCTGCACTTCTGCCCTTCTGCAATGCAGTTCGGAGGGAATTACGTGTGGGCAGCTTGCGCGCTAACCTGTCCACGTCGTCTCGCTGCACTCTCATTCCTTGGCAGCTCGATTAGGTTTGATCCCGGTATTTTCCGAGGTACAAAGTCACCTCCTTATCTCTCTATCCATAAAACGCTGGACGGAGAAGGAGAGACGAAGAATGATTATAAACAAAAAAAATTACCGACAGGGTAGACCCGAGTTCCTATGTAGGTAGAGGTATGTGCGACGCGGAACGAGAACATTAATTAATTAACGCACTGGTAGCACGGCTATAGAGAGAAGATATATTAATTAAATGGATGTTAAACAGAATTATTTCTTCTTCATCCTGCGGATAAACACGTTTGTCGACTAAAATTGTAATATCAAAGCTGCGCGTGTCATAAAAATATGACTATGTAAACGTGGATTTGTGAAAAATTTTCGAATCCCGGATACCCCTCGTCGGAGGAAAGGGGTTAGTTTTTAATTGGCGCCGTACGATTATAATTTCGTGGCCCGTGATGAAACACATTGACGTCTGTTAGTTATTGTATGGGGGAGGCAACTTGGAATATCAGACCGGCGGGACACTCGAATTGCATTGCCAGTTATATACACACGCACGCACGCACGCACGCACGCACGCACGCACGCACGCACGCACGCACGCACGCACGCACGCACGCACGCACGCACGCACGCACGCACGCACGCACGCACGCACGCACGCACGCACGCACGCACGCACGCACGCACGCACGCACGCACGCACGCACGCACGCACGCACGCACGCACGCACGCACCCAGAGAGAGAGAGAGAGAGAGAGAGAGATGCATAAATACGTTTTCGCCAATTACACGACGCGGCGCTATCGAGAGGGATTTACGGAGTTCCATCCAGCGAACGTGTGTGCGCGGGAGGGACCTTCCGTGTGCCCCCTCGACCTCGAATACGCGAAACGGCAAATTTTCTCATTTTCAAACGAGATCGATGCTGTACAGAACTATACCCAGAGTCCCCCATCTCCGACTGCCTCCGATATCCGATAAACCCCGCAAGGCCGGTTACGATACGATTTATGCGGGACCGCGTCGGCTGACCACCGCAAAGCCGGTTTCATACCCTGCGCACCGCGGAAGCTACGTCTATTAAATGATCGTCGAACGAGAGACAGACGTTACGGATGGTAATGCGACGCCGTTTTCGGCAAATCATGTATCTGCCAATTATTTATCGCAGTTTAGTTAAATACGTAACGGAATATAATGCGAGGGTTTATTTGGACAAGGGTCAAGTCACGAATATAAAAAAAAAAAATCGAGTTTTTCTTTTTTTTTTAATCCGTAGCTCTGTATTTCGTACAGTTTTTTTTTCTTCGCGAAATCGATCAACTCCCATAAAAGCGATACTTGGTTAATTGCTGACGTATGTTAAGCGAACGCGTTTGTTTCGAAAACTTCGTACTAATAATACATCACTGTATTGGCAATCACCGTAATTGAATATCGGCCGATTTCGTCAAGCAGGCGTTATTGATATCGTGTCCACGGATAAATGTCCCGAAAATTGAGGAGAATTCGTCGACTATTGAAGAATCAAATGTTTGTTGCATTATGAGTGAAGCTATTGAAAATATCCGGTTAACCCGAAACAGTCTCGAACCCTGTTTATATAACTGTTGACACATCTTTAACACATTATCCGAAAACTGGTCCGCAAAGTTTCTGAACGCAGTCCGACTACTGGTCCAACGTTCCCAAAAATCAAATTGACGCTACTCTAAGATCCACCAAGAACTAACTCTATTTATCTTCCTTATTGACTTTCTATTTTTTTTTCCTCCATTGCAAATTCACACGATTCAACACGCTCGCAAAGATGTCAATTAGCGATGACTGTACTTCAATTTGACGCGAATCATTATTTAAAATAGAATCAACTTGTACCTTCGTCTCATCCACATTCTTTTTATTTTTTTATTTTTTATTTTTTCCCGTTGATGTGCCCTTACGCGCGTAGTGACACCCAGGTATCGGGTACCTACTTATCGTAACAAACTGCGGATTACGAAACGACTCAACGCCGCCTTCTATCGGGTACGGTCGTGTGTCTCTCTCATCGGTACTAGACCGTTTACCGCAGCTGACTGACTGACTGCTGTATTACCGCGCGTGTAGAGTCTCTCTCGGTCGGAAACTTGTGACGATGTGTCGCGACTCTAGCTCGTATACGTGTTCCATACATGCCGTACGTGACACGAGCGAATCACGCGGTCGTTTATAAACGACGCGTACACCGTTTAAAATAAACGCCATGATTATAGACGCGAACATGTTCACTCTCGGTCGATTTCTCGTTCGACTGTAACACGCATTGCCGCCTGTAAATCTACACCGTTCGCGAGCTATCGGCACTATTAGATATTCATTTGATAATCATTAGACGTAAGATGCCTTTGTGTGTGTGTGTGTGTGTGTGTGTGTGTTTCTTGGTACTTTGGTGCAAGTCAACAAAGACGGAACTCCATTGTTCCCAAGGCATTATTAAATCCATAAATCCTGGATATGCAAACAACTCGATTTCTCGCTACGAATTTTGGAAAAAGCAGACAGGCATATACTATTTATTTATTTATTTAATCGCTTATTTTTTCGATATAAAAGAGATAAAACATGCAGAAATAAATATTCAGTCAAGCGAATCGTCTTTTCTATCGATGAATGAATCCGTGAATTCTCCGTTCGGTCCAGTGTCTTCCTTCCGATGAACCAAGTATTTTTTTCTCCACTGGTAACTACGCATCCTGCTGTTTGCAATTTCTCCCGCTATTCTGTTATCCAAAATCGATCGTTATCGCTCGACCGGACAAAGTTAAACAGTACACAATTTTTCACAATCGGCATTCGCAGCGGCAACAACGCCACGACTGTTGCTCGATGAATTAAGTGGTTATTGATGGACACTTGACGGGCACGTAACAGTCTTCCCGGCATCGATTGGTCGTTTACCGGGTCCGACAAGGACCCGTTTCGATATTTGGTAAACGCGATTCAAACGTCGTATGAGTATGTACAGAAATCTGCAATGTGGTTGTGACACCCGCGTGTCTGGGCGGTGAAATGTAAGCGACAGTGGCAACGAGTAGAGAAGCTGGACGAGGAGGAGGCCGGGAAGGAGAGTGACCAATTCATGTTGGGATGCAGCATGAACACATACGTGTCAAAGCATAACAGCGCGGAGCATCATACGCTGGAAAAGCCATTCCCGACGGGAGTTTCGAGGGGAAGAGGAGAGAACCGGTGGCAGCGCTTGGATCCGACCGTGTCTCTCCCCCATCGTTCCTGCACGATCTATACCCCCGTAACGATTTCTCGCTCCGGCTCTCCCGCCGTGTATCTTCGGCCTCCCTCCTCTATCTCCCTATTTTCAGGTGAGCTGTGCAGCAACCAACTGCATCAGCGGTGATTCGATATTACGTACACGTACGGGTACATATAATGTATATATGTATGTATGTATTTTACGCGTGTACATAACACAGGGGTATAGGAGAGCAGAGATGAAGCCCATATAGCGGTCTATGTATACATCCTACACATATATACCACGTACCCGGAGAATATTGATTTACCGGTCTGCGCCATCTGTCAGCAGACCGTAGAGCCGTCGTGTATGTTATGGAGCTTCGTGCCTATATATATATTTTACTGGATAAGTATTGCGGATATATGTAGCGAGATTTTCAGGCTCTGCTCTCGGGGTTTGGCTTAGTTTCGTAAGCCGACGGTAAAATAATATTTGTCCAGTCGTCCAAATAAACACGTCACCCACGCAAAGACGAACGGCGGAGCGAGTGAAAAACATGGACGTGTTTTTATTTTCCTTTTTTTTTAAGTTGACTAGGAGATATGAAGTATCGCCGCGAATGAGAGCTCCGTTTCAAACGTTAAAAAATCAAATGTGTTCAATTCGATTTCACTAAAAATGATACCCGATTTCAATATAAAAAAAAAATTAAAAAAATAATCTTTTGAGAAAAGTTGCGATAACGTACATAGGATTAACC
>OY294019.1:132680-195180 GCA_958510785.1 Exephanes ischioxanthus | reverse complement strand
CAGAAAGAAATGTTGAGGCGACGATCGGGTTGGAGCTTGGCTTTTTTACTGAAGGAACAGTGAAATATTTATTGAGGTTTTTTATTTATTAATTTTTTTAATTTTTATTAAGCGACTAAAAGCAAGACTGTGATGATGTGCTCTAATAAAATGGCCGCCGGTGACAAATAAGTAGGTGCATTAAAGGAACTGTGTTGTCTAAAACTTTAAAAAAATTGCCGCTATTATCATCGAGATCTGAAGCTTCGACTAAAAACAATTTTTTAATTATTTTCACATCCATGCTTCGAAAAAAAAATAATGAAATTCTTTAACATTATCATTGCCCAGGTGCAATATCGTATCGAGATAAAGTGCGGAACGACCGGCCTATAAACGTCCGGCGGGTCCATGAAAAGCAATTACGTCCATTGAACTTCCACAACGTTTACCAGAACAGCCTTCCCCTCTCCCTCGAACCTTGTTTTCCCCCTCTGTCATCGGTGTGTGCGATTCTGCCTGTGACAAATGACACGCCGCGAATTAACGAACGCTGATAAAGTACCGCCGCGATTCCGATGGGGGAAGAGTTTCGCTGGAGCGCGCGTGCCGGAATTCATGGAACAGCGGAGAGAAACAAGAAATAAAAAGAAGCACGTGTGTGTGCGTGTGTCTCTGTGTGTTTGCTAACCCTTCTCTCCCAAGCGGCAGCGCAGTTAATTCGCGCTGACGAGGATTGGCGCGACGTCGAGCACACCGCTCACTGATAGCTACCGGGACGATCTGCAATACCGACGTACATAGATTGTTCAACGTATACACATCCAGCCCGGTTTATAGCCAGATGTCTGCGCCTCCATTAGTTCATTAAATCGACGAGATAGAGGAAAATCGATAACCGAATGCCGTAGATGCGCGGAGCATGGCACAACATAGTTACACGAACGAGATAGATGTTTGTATGCGATGGCTGATAAAAGCCTTCGCGAAACGAATGAAAAATTCAAGCAAAATCAACTACCTCCACCCTCGTATTTTTTTTCCCATCCACTTCTCTTATAAGCGATAAAAAAGTGGATAAACCAGTGAGGGAGAATAAAAAAGGAAAAAGAAAAAGTGGAAAGATCGTTCGTAAAGGGATGGAGAGAAGTTACACCCGGCAAAGTGTATAGAGCCGTGTGTGTACATGCATAGCGTCGACATCCCTCCCGTGGAGGGGGGGAAGGAAGATGTCTGGAAGTAAAGTACACTCAACCTCCGATGCTCTATAACCGATAGGCGAGGACGGTGAGAATGGGGTGTACTCGGCGTAAGAATTATTGTTATTATCAATTTTCCGCTCGATAGGATCGAGGAAAGTAGATGGTACGCGACGGACGGGGACGCTGGCTGTTGGACGATAAATTTCCTCATCGACGAGACCACTCTCGTGGGAGCGAAAAATAAAAATCTTCGGAGCTTCAATTTTGCCGCGTTAATAGATAACAAAGATATTCTTTGGAGATTTGTTTTCTTTTTTGTTCCGTTTCGACGAGGAAAAAAGAATATTAAGAGCGTGGGTACTTTGGAGCGTTCGGAGAGGCAGAGAGGTGGTTTTGCCTCTTCACTTTTCTGTTCTGCCCTTCTCCGTTGTGTGTGTTTCTCGTTTGTTCCGCTGCCTCGCTCCTCCTCGCGCTATGCGATGTATCTCTGGCGCACCAGAGAACGGAGCACGTTCGCTCGTTAATCGCTCTAACCGCCACGCTAATTACCTGCGCCAAAGGCACTTGTCGGACAGATAAAAGGCGGTCTAGCGCCCGGTCATACACGCACCGGCACCTATGCGGTATACATACGGCTCGCGCGCGTACAATAAACGATACTGGAGCGAGAGTTGTACACTGAATGTCTCCCATAACACTGGGCGTTAAAGATTCGAAGCGAATATCAATAGAAAAGGAAAAGAAACATTTAATCATCTCGATATTAATTCGTAGGATGATCGGCGAAACGATGATGTCAGCGAGTGTTCATCGGATAAGGGAGATAATAATCAATGTCACGAGAGTCCCTGGGCAATTGTAGGTTTTTTTTTTTTTTTTTTTTTTTTTTTTTTTTTTTTTTTTTTTTCCGGCAAGCATATAACTTGCCATGTTGTTTTACTGCGTTACGAGTATATCTGTAAAAACGGAGAGAATAAGGGAGCGCGAATTGTGTGAGTGATGCGGTATATATATTACTTGTACGTGGTAGCTAGCGAATAGTAGGCGTTGCCCATCGATAAATCGCCCGGGGGGGGGCTCCATCACCCACCTTCCTGTTACGCGTACAAACCCCGCTCTATTTCGTGTCGGTGTTGACCAAAGGAATAAACTCACGCGAACGCCGGACCGTCGACTCCAACACGATGTGTATAGTGACTAGGAAGGCGGGCGCAGCGTTCCTCGACACGCGAGTATTCGCTTCCGCGGTTAATCCGCCGCTTATAGCTTTACGAAATGCCGGTGGGATATGTGTATCGCGATAATATCAAGGGATTAAAAATAAATATAAGGAAGATATTTTTTTCACGTACTGAATGCAGGAATAATACGAGGGTCAGAAAGAAAGAAGCGTCTGAGCGTCTGAGCGCAGTATAAATGTACTTGATATAGACTCGAGGTGCTTTCAATTTTTCATTTCTATTATTATATAACGAAGCAATGTTTATTAAAAAATGTCAATCTTTCCGAAAGTTTGGAGACTGGAAACAGAAGAAGTCGTACGGTATGCAAGCGATCTCGAATAGGCACGATATATATCGGTGAAACAAAGAGTCTCGTCCTCGAGAAAGTTCTCAGACGCCCAACTCGTAATCTGAAGGTCGCGGATGACGTTTTAATTAGAACAGACGCTTAATTACTGTAATCACCGTGACGGTATTCTCCGTCGACGGGAGACCTTTGGTAGGAAGAGGGCAAAGGGAAAAAGGGAGCGGAAGGTGGTGAAGTAGCGAAGCTGTTATTCAACAACTGCGCCCATTTCCTCATTTTTTCCCCTTCTTTTTGTGTTCAGGCCACCACTTTTAACCCCTTCCGCGAGCGTCAGTTATATCCGGCGGAGAGACTTACCGCCGGATCAAGTTTACCGCGTCAATTCAAGATCATATTTTGCCTCGAATCTCTGGCTTCCTCGGAACGCGCGAAACTCAAGCACGGAATATCAAAGCGTGCGACAAACAGGACAGCGCACGAGTTAATCGGATCGTTGATCGGTCCTGCGACTCCGTGCGATTAACTGATACGAGATTAAACCCCTTCCCGTCCGGATTCCCCTCTCGGTAAACAAACTTTTCGCGAAATTTATTAAAAATTTGTGTGCGCCTCGATCAACAAATTTAAATTACCCGATGGAGAAAGAAGTATTGAAAAAATATATATAAATGAAAAGGAACGTAATGAAAGATAAAGGGAAAAAGGAGCCACTTCGTTTACGGCTTTTTATTTCTGAACTGAATATAATCACGGTCGTTAATAGTCTCCCTACTGGAGGGAGCGGCGACGAACCGACGATGAGTGATCGTAAGTTACAGCGCGTCACTGAACTAAGTCGGCTCCAACTAAAGAAGCGAAACGAGAAGAAAAGAAAAAAAAAAAAAAAAAAAAAAGAGAAGAAAAACATCACAGAGAGATCCGAGGGTGAGACGACGCGAGAGAAGTACAATTTTGTTCTTCCCCCGTCGTTCGGTATCTCTCTCTCTCTCTCTCTCTCTCTCTCTCTCTCGCTCCCGTTGGAACGAAAAGTATTTCATTTAGAGAGGACTTTTACGCCGGTGTCGCAATTTCGTGTAGCGAACGAAAGGAATTCACGGTGGAAGAGACGAGCAAGGCGAGAGGGGGGGAAGGACGAGAGATAAAAAGTAAAACGCCGGTGGGAAAAGAGTAGGAGCGAGATGGGCAAAGAAAACGAGAGAAAGGAGGAGTGAATAAAACGCGAGGCTGGAAGGAAGAGGTGGAACGATCTCCACGTTCATACAAGCCCGCTCAAGTGCGCGCGCGCGCACGTGCGTGCACACACAGATGTAGACGCAGACGAAGGCATAAACTCGGATAGCACAGCCAACCGCGAGGACGGTCGCCGCCGTCAACCCCGTAACCCCTCCGCTAGTCTCCGGCGTAGTCGCACCCTCTTGTTTGTTCGTGTATTCATCCGTGTATTCGCGGGGGCGGAGACCGCAGAGTATTGATTTCAGTAGGGTACACGCGCGCGCGTTCGCGGCCCCGGCGCTAACGCCACCCCCGGGCCGCAGGCGGAGTACCAGCCGGACGGCGGAACATCCACCGGCGAGAGAGTACAGCGAAACGGTGAGCTAGGAGCCAGTAAAAGATGTTGGAAGGAAGCGTTAACTATAACTGTAAATAGGGCTTGTCGCTTTTGGTAAATTGTGCCGGTGACTAATCATTGGTACAGTTTCTTTTCGGGACACAAATTTCGTGGGCGGATACTGTCAAATTTGGAACACGGGATTAAATTGCCTTTTTCGTTGAAGACATTGATACCTGACCAGTAATGCCTGAGGTCTTTGGAACTGCTACTGGAACAAAATGAACTCCATTTGAGATGAAACTTTCTTTACATCCCCAAAACAATCGTCAAAAATTGTCTGTTTTTCGCCGCTCTTTTGTATAGCGTTCCGCGTGGTTTCATTTATATATCAATACCATTGTGCCCCTCACATCCCAAACATTTATATTCTTTCGCCTACAATCCCTCTATTAATTTATCTCATCCTTCCTTGACTTTTTTGTTTTTTTTTTGTTTGTTTTTATGTATCTTTTGCCTTTGATATATACTCCAAGAGATATGTGTATATATACGAAGGTAGTCGCGACTCGTTCGCTCGGTGTCCTGTACCCTCTCGACATAACTGACCGGCGACGAGTCAACCCCTGCGGGTTTCAGGCGGACGACCCTCGCTTCGCTCCCTGCCTCGCTCGGATGAGGAAAATTGACGTGGAAAAAAAAGTGCCGTGAGTTTCACTAGCATGAGATAGGGGAGTCACGGCCAGCGGGAAAACATCGAATACGACGTGTCCGATTTGAACGGGATGACGCGACGTATGACGAGGCAATTTTACCCTTTTTTTTTAAACGTGCGAAAGCCTCTTTGCTGGAGTTTTTATGCCTCACAGTGAATACCGCGTGTGTGAGATACGTTTAGAGTTGTGTGGGGACGCTGGCCGCGCGCTTTACCCGCGGACCGTGGCGCTCGCTATTTATATGCATTAAGGCCAAAGACCACCAACGGCAATCTGGCGAACGTTGTTCGCAGCTGATCTGCCTCTATCCACCTCGGATTATCGTCAGCGCCCTCTCTCCCTGCTCCTCGTGTCGATATATCTCGTTACGATGCTGAATCGTCCAAGATTCTGTCGTCGCCCTCTCTACACGCTATTGCTATAAAGTCTCTGAACGCACACTTTGTTTGTCCGAAGAGCGAACAGATAAAGTATGGACTACGGATAATTAAAGATTTTTCTCAAGCTGTTTTTTTGTTCCGTTAAATTATAAACGTAAGAGACTAGTTTTAAGTAGGCTATTGAAAAATAAAAATAAAAAACATAGCTTCCTCTACGAGGAAGCAAAACAGCAAGAAAAATGGTAGTGTAAAAGGGGATTCGGTTCATTGCTGCCGGGATGTTGGATGATTATTTTTCCCCTATTTCTATTCTCATTAATGGTTTGAAAGATTTACAACCAAATCGGATAATTAATGAGAAGATCTATACAGAATTAATGAAAGTTGGCTGACTGACATGTCTGTCTACAGACATGTCAGCATGAACATTTTTTTGACGAAAAAGTGCATCATTCCAATGCTCGTTTGGGATTTAACGACCGACGATAGATAAGTCCTTCGGGACACTTGGCATAGATTGGCTAACGAGAAAATCGCGCGAATTGCGCGCCTCACGGCTCGGGTGATCGCTTTGCGAATGGACGAGAGACCACTCGTATCGCATTCGTGCTGTACGATGCGTACCGATGTGCATGCCTCTCTCTCTCTCTCTCTCTCTCTCTCTCTCTCTCTCTCTCTCTCTCTCTCTCTCTCTCTCTCTCTCTCTCTCTCTCTAGCGCGCGCGCCCGCGCGCCTGGAGTACTCGATCGAGCTGGCGTTCGCGTCGCTCGATCTGTGCCAAGGCGATTGCGAGAAGAACCGAAGTCGAGCGCCGTGTAGCGTCGTGGGTCGCTGCGAAAAATCTCGATTCGAGCGGCCCGCACGGTGTTCTGTCATACCATGCACGAACGATCGAACAAAAACCACCGACAACTGGCGCGAATCGCGTGCCATAGATCGGCGATAATTATCAATGTTGGTGCTCTCGTTGCGATCAATTATCGTGTCTCCAATTCTCTGAATTGCGTAAAGAAAAAAAAAAAAAAAAAAAAACTTACCTTTGGCTCGGAGTTGGAAGTCTTGAGTTTCTTAGCGGGTGGCGGACTACACGCGGCAGTGTCCATGGCGTCGTCTACGGTATTGTTGATCGTGGGACCTGGTACCGCGGCGACCTTGGTCTGTTCGGGTTTGGCAGCCGATCCGGCGGCGGTCGCCGAGGCGGGACTGGGCGGTGGACACGGGGCGGCTGCGCTTGTGGCAGGTGGTCCCGCGCCTTGTGTCACGGGGAATCCCGTTCTCGAACTGGGCGGTTGACCCTGGGGTTGCTGGGGGGCTGTGGCGGCGGGGGTAGGACCCTGGGACTGAGTAGCCGCCCCCGTAGAATTTTGACTCTGGGATATCGGTCTCGTGGTCCCGTTAATCTCGGGTTTCGTTTGCTGGGGGCCGTGATTGCTCTGCGGTTGTTTGTCGTGTTTGTCGCGAGCCTTGTCTCTCCTATGACCGCTCGAGCCGCGTTTCGAGCCAGCGGTGGAGGAGGCCGGTGCGCCCGATCCCGCCGACGCCGGCGAGTGGGGCTTCGATTTGTTCGAGGCGGAGGAGGACGACGACGAGTTTCCGGTTGGCGCCTCCGCGACAGAGTTTTGTGAGCTCGTCGATGACGCCGATGACGACGTCGACGACGACGATGAGGTTGACGATGTCGAAGACGATGAATTACCGTTGTTACCGTCCTGCGCCGCACCGGTCCCGTTCAGCTCGTTCGACTTTACTATCTCGTGTTTCGCCTCGCTCGTCTTCGTTCCCGGTTTAGTTCTCTTGATCTTCATCTTGAGGCCTTTGTCCACGGTAGCCGAGTGTTCAACGGCCATCTTGCCGGGATTACCGGCGTTGGTGTGTACCGCGTTAACCGCGCCGGGTTGTTGCTTCCCGGTTGAGCCGACGCCCCCGTTGGACGGCTGGTTGTTGCTGCCGATGCTCGCGCTGTTCGAACCAGAGCTGTTGGTGATATTGTTGCCGCTCGAGTTTCCGTTACCGACCGAATTAGATGCAACGGTACCGTTATGATTGCTACCAATGTTCGTCGCGGCGTTGCCGACACCGTTATTGTTTACTCCAGCAACACCACCACCACCACCACCACCACAACCAGCACCAGCACCACCACCACCACCACCACTACCGCTACCGCTACCACTACCACTACCACTACCACTACCACTACCACTACCACTACCACCACCACCACCACCAGCACCACCACCACCACCACCACCACCACCACCACCACCACCACCACCACCACCAACGTTATTGTTACAATTCGACGAATTCGCGCTGTTGGCGCCGCAAGACGGCGACGACGATGATGTGGACGACGAGGACGACGACGACGAAGACGAGGACTGAACGCTGTTGACGACGTTGCTGTTGCCGCTGTTGCCGCCGCTGCTGCTGTTGCTGCCGCTGCTGTTTACGCTGCTGCTCGAACCAGTACCGGCACCGGTGGTGTTCGACGATGAATTTTGTTGTCCGCCCGGATTAGACGTGGCTGCTGCCGAGGCAGGCGTTGAAGCCATCCCGTTTCCCGAGCTCAATTTCTCGTCCCTCGTCTTCTCAATGTCAGCATCAAGATCGATTATCAGATCCCCTATGCCAATGTCCCACTCGTTGTCGTCGTACTCGAAGTTGTTGGTCGCATTCGTCGCGGCCGTGTCCGCTTCCCCGGCGTTAGCAGCCACCGTGTCTGCTTTCGGCTCACGTATCGCCGTTGACGATTTATCAACTTGCTGGCTCTGCTTTTGTCGATGATCTTCCTCTTGGCGTTGTTCCTGCTGTTGCTGCTGTTGGTGGCGTTTGTTTTGCTGATTGCTGACGATCCTCGGGCTCGAGGAGGGAGCTACTTCCGACTGTTGGAGTTCGACTGTTGCCTTCGATGTTGTCGTCGATGTCGTATTTTTCGACGACAATCCTGATCCTGCTGACGCTGCGCACGACGAGTTACCTTTGCGATTAACGTTAGGGAGGCGACCGCCTATTGGCGTGGTCGCCATGCCCTTGAAACCGTTTCCCCGGCGCCCGCCAGCCTGGCCACCGACTCGACGCCTTTTCTCTCCGATCCAGAGTCCCGTACCGTTCTTTTAACACCCTCGACGATTATGGCTTTACCCCGACGACGACCACCGCCCGCAAGACGCGTCTCGTCCATCGAACACATCACTCCTCGACTGTTGCGATTATCCGACTGACCCTGTGGTTTTCTTTCCTTTTCTTTCCAATTTTTTTTTATCTGCCGCTCGTGCAATCCTGCACGTGTCTTCGGATTTTTCGTCTCCTTTCTTGTTCGGACTCGAAAGCGAGCTAAGACGTTGAGACCATCTACTCTCCCCTCTTTGCTTTCCTCGCTCTCTTTCTCTGTCGCACTCTCTCTTATATCGATACTTTAATCTCTATCACAGCCACTCGCGAATCACGATTTACAACGACAAGAAAAATTATAACGATTTTACACTAACGGAACTGCAAACGCGAACTTTGGACAAATCCACCCATCCGTGGAATCAATTTCGTCGGCGAGATCGCAGCCCGGTGGAGTCACTCGATTCTCTTGGGGGGCGTTCTCTTCGGGGTCCCTGATGGGTTCGAAGGATCAGTCCGTCATTCCTCGGACCGTCGACTCCTTCCCACTTCGTCCAATGCCCACGGCAATCGCACGATCTGAAATTCAAAGAGAGATCTTTCGGTTAGATCTTTAAATACCGGAGAGGCTTTTTAGAGAGCGATCTTACAGAGAGAAGAGCGGGAGAAGTATGATGGACGAAGATACAGTGACTCATAAATAATTTTTATTTATTTTTTATCTGTGTGAAAAGTTTTTTTTTATAAAAAAAAAAACTTTCGGCTTTCATCGTTTCGAAAACTTTTTTCCGGCAAATTGTACCCGTTATGTTAACTTCGGATCATTCATAAAATAAATCCTAGTGAGCCGCCGACGTATATACTTTTCTCATCGCTAAACATGAAAAGCAGTTTAGTGGAGCCGGTAACTAAAACAAAAATTGGCTCCCGTGCAATCGTCAGTCTACATTCGAGAATTCTTGCCGAAAATTATACTCGCATCGTTAGAGACTAATTGGATTAAAAAATTGAAGCCTTCGGTATTTTTTTTCCACCGATTCAACCGTTTGAATTATACGGAGGAATGAGGAATTGAGCGGAAAGGGGGTGGCTGATGTTCAACTCCGCCCAGTCGATCCGTCTCTATCCGGCTGTTCGTTCTGCCGATGGGTCCGCGTGACGATGCACCTGTGCCTCGCACTATCGAGTCTACCCTACAAATTGGTATTCCCACTTGGAGAGGAATTCGTGTCAGAGAGCGATTAATTTTACCGGCGGCATTTTGGCAACGCGCCAGAGCGTCGTCGTGCCGAATTGGAGCCACCCTCCCCCGCCGCGGAAACGGAGTCGAGAGATCCGGTAGACACTCTTCTCTGCTCTGTCGAGCTTCGATCTGTCCTTGTCTTCACGGTGCGCCGAAAGTACAGAGAACATAGCAGACTCCTCCAGACGCAGCCCTCATTTTTTTTTTTTTAATTTTAGTGTCCGATGAAGATGATAAAAAAAAAATGTTAATGCTGAAAGTAAAAAATTTGTCGGTACATTACAAAGTCAATACACGTGCGTAAAATCTTCATAGAATATCCGTCGTTTAGCAAAGCTTCCCCAATTCGTAAAACAAAGATTCGTCAAATCTCCCTGTCCGAGTGAATCAGATAACGCAGTGTCGGATATGCAACGAGAGGGAGTTGTGAAACAGATACTGCTTCGTTGCTTGCCAAGTGGCGTTCTCGTATTTCCCGCACAAACGGGCGTGATCTCGGTCGCGTCTCGGCGATCTCGATTGCGCAAATTCAACGGACCACCTTTTCGGAATCGGCTGCTAGCGGGACTACGTCTCTATCGTTGTAATAGGTCGTCGAGAAAGGCTGCTACCGCAGAATGGATGGATCGATCGAGCTGAAGCCAGGAAAAATCTCCTTCCTTGGGAAGATTTTACTATTTTTGATGAACCTCGGATGTCGGTGGGTCATGTACAATCTTTTGTAATAGGGTATAAGTGGTAATAAATAATTTACTTAGGAACTTTGGTTGTATTGAGATTGATAGCGATCGGAGGCATTGCCAGCGATTCCTCCCCCAGTGAATCTCTCTATTGTTTTCCACGATGTCGTGCGATTATCGAGTGTAGCGATCGATTTAATCGCGCAAGAGCGGCAACCGAAAGTTGGTAAAGTAATTGTGATAAGGATCGACAGACGAAATCGAGTTTGGCAGTCTCCCGGATCGCGATCTCTCCGAGTTGGAGCCGTTATGAAGCTCGTTCGATAAAGATACGGGCTAAGATTCCACGATAACTTTGTCACCCGAGCGAATACTCGATGCAGCAGCATCGCCGCTGCTATTGCTGGTAGCTGTAAAGTCCGAAACGTGATTGGCGTTCATTGTCGAGGCGAAGACTGAAACACGCAGGTTAGTATGAGAGCTCTGGTGTCTGAGACTCATAAACAATATGAAACGGTCAATGGATGTCGTGTCACTTGACTCGGCACAACAGTACGCTCCGGCTTAGTGTTGATTGCAATTTACAATTCAACCGAGACAGTTTATAACAAGTCCGTCCCTCGACAAACGGCACGACGCACGATAATTCAGGTGCCGTTTTGTTTACCCGAACGATATAGTTACATTATGGTTATATCGATCGATGGATTCGCTGCATCTATGTGTTTATCGGATTGCATTGAATCAATCGTATTTTTCGAGGATAACTTGTATATATTTTTTTAATTCATGAGAAATGGGGGATATCGAAATATATGTTACGATAATTAACATTGAGGAAACTTTTGAATAATAACTTTCAACCGATAGCATATTTTTATGTACCATCAAGCGTATAAACAGTTAACTTAACTGTCAGTAGAGAAAACCAGCACGAGGAAGTTTTTGGCACGATTTACAGCCGCAAACATCGCTCGTCACTCGTCAAATAACAGTGCAACGATGTATCACTATCCATTGTGAGGGTAACCGGGTACGACTGTCCACTCGCACCCGTCAATCAACTTCTCTGTCTATACATATACACGCCGAGAGTACCGCGTAGAGTAATGCCAAACGTCGGGAACGGCAGAGATGCCAATTTGCAACCTCCGCGCGTAAATGAGAGTCTTTCGAGTGTAATAGTCACACACCAATCTCTCTCTCTCGAAGCTGTTTTCCACCCCGCCCGCCGTTTAGTTCGATTGCGAGGCTCCATTTATGGGGTTTACGCTGTCGTATTAGCTGCGCACCGGTGTCGGCAACTGTATACATACACACACACGCGCACGCACGCACGCACGCGCGCACGCACGCACGCACGCACGCACGCACGCACGCGCGCGCGCGCACACACACACACACACACACACACCCACACACACACACACACACACACACACACACACACACACACACACACACACGCACGCACGCACGCACGCACGCACACACCGCAAATACCGCAAATACCAAACACGGAGAGTACGCTTTACCCGAGAAAACTACTAAGAAAAAAAGCGCAGCAAGAAAGGCAGCGATGCACCGGTGGAGAACTCGAGAGTGCGCAAAATGCTGATGACGATGGGAAGGGAAGTGAGAATTCAAGAGAGGTTACGAAGACAAAAGTATCAGCGATTTCTGTCGAGTGGAGAGGTGGAGTCAGGCAGCAGCAGCATCATCAGCATCATCAGCAGCTTCGTACAAGCCACAAAAGAAAAGTTAAGGCGAGTTTTTAGCAGAGTACTCGCCGTACCGGTGGAAGGATGGATGGTATTACCGCGGTTGAAAAGTGATTTAAATCACTCCTCATCGACGGCGCCGACGGGGGGAGAGAGGCGAGGGGGAAAATAGTTGGGCGAGCCGAAATTTAAATATGTTATTTATATAGAGAGTTGGCAAGTGATGAAAACGCAAGGAGAGATTTTACCGTTCCTTATTGTCGCACGCTCGTCATACGCAGGCGTGTACGTTTAGGGCCTCCTGCTTGCTGTCGAATCTCTGCTGTGTCATAAAAAGGAAGAGGAAAAAAATCGTCGGGAGGGCCTACGCCATATGCCGGCAATTTGGAGGCACCCTGGGTAGTGTACTGGGTCCAGCTCGGGCGCACACACAGACTTTTGCCATCGGTCAACAAACGTGTGTACTCCGGATTTTCGCCAGCAATCTGTCCTATGTTGCCTGCAAGTTTGCAGCCTAGTGGATATTTCGTACCCTCACTCAACAGACTCTGTAGGGAACGAAATGAATATCTGTGCGGGAGAGTGTACGAGGGCACAGACCCTAAAAGTCACAATGGGGCAGATGTGTCTGCGGCACGATGTAAAGGGACGTCGCGCAGGCTTTAGCCCATACGGGGGACGAAAATTACTCGGGGAAACGTCGAATCACTGCGCTTTTCGAACAATTCGAAAATTATTAAATGTGGAATAAATTTACGGGTTAATGATGTTTTGCACTACATTTTAACCTCCTGAAGACCTTTACGAAATGTATGTTTCTTAGCGATGAAAAAAAAAAAAGAAATGGATGAGCAAAATATTTTTAAATTAAAATTCTTACAAAATAAAAATTTACCAATTTGCTAATTAGTTGGAAAGAAATTACCCCTGATTCGATAAATGTTAAGTACCTCGTGAGACATATTCCTTTAACGAGCTAAATAGAAATACAAACCGCGCGACAGTGGTCTCGAAGATTAAACACGATAATGCACTCGATCCTCAAATTGTAGGTACTCGAACGATATAATGTTTTCTGTTATAATTTTCAGATAATACGATAATAATTATACGACGCTTATCCGCTTACACTCTCGGGCACAGCAGCGATACTGTTATTATGGATTCCAGTTTATCCGTCAGACCGACACTATATCTATCGGGTTTCGCTCGTTAAGCGACCAGCGATGCAAACATACGAACATCGCCCGTAGAAACGGGATTTTTTTTTTTTTTTCCTACATGTCGCCGAGCGAACCGAACCGGAATGATTCCATTGTGGACAAATAAATTTCTCTCGTGATGCGGAAAACCTTAAAGAAAGTATATCCCCGCCACGTAAATCAGACACGAGTTCAACGGCGCATGGACAAAAACTATGTGCGAAAAATACATTAATAGTAGCAAATTTTTGGCGCGTTAATATATTCTGTATATGCATTAATTATTTTTTTATCACTCGGTGCGGAAATGGCGACTTATCCGCCCGCTTCGCGTGCGTAAAACCGCCATTTTCGCACATTGTGATGAAAAATTTCGTACATCCCTCGTGCGAAACACTTTTTCTAAATTGTGTGATTACAGCACTCGCCTTCGGCTCGTGCTGCAAACTCACACTCGTTGGGAAAACGTTTTTCGCCCTCGTGGAGTAATGTACTATTATTTCTTAACTCGCGTCATTGCAACACTCGCCTTCGGCTCGTGCTTCAAACTCATACCCGTCAGAAAAAGGTTTTTCGCTCTCGTATAAAAATGTACTATTAATGCCTCAAAAATATGTCGGTGAAGTAATCAAAAAAATGTTTGAAATAACCAATTTTTTAGCTGTACCAACAAAATATTTATTTGAACGTCCCTGCCCGAATCTTTAGTTGATTCGACTGTATTTTTTTTTATCAGAGCGCTTCTCGTATTTTGCGCACGCTAACTGCACAACGCCACAATCAGCAGGCACGGAGTAGGACTTTTCCTGCATTAATTACAGAAAATACTATGCGATACTAGTGCGGTGTAACGAACATCATACGCGGACTGTGAAGTAAGTGACACTCACCGCACTCGTACTACAGGAAGCACAGGGTATAAAGTTCGCTTTACCGCATTTGTATCGTAAATTATTATTTCATATGGGCGAAAATATATATACTTTTTTTATATTTTCTCAGATATATCGGTGACATATATATCTAATGATATATGAATTATATATATTTTTTTTTTAATTCGCAAATTGGTGTTTTTGTTGTTGTTTTTTTATGGGGAGAGCGATGCGTATTCTTATCGAGAGTCGATGAATGAGCGATGGAAGTGGGCGTTAAAGGAAACGAATTGTCGGGCATCGAATTCAATTGTAATTACGTCAGTTTAATATTTTATTACAACTGTCTGCTCGCGGAGAAGACCGCCACGTCCAGGATAACGATATACACCATTCTCAGGTCGGTCGCATCCCCCCCCCCCCCGAAGCCGTTGAATAATTTAACGATCGTTGTGGAAAGTGGAATGGCGAAAGCCCGGTTCCCTTTTGGACGTGTACACCGGGAACTGTGACACAGCACAGAGACGATTCGTCAGTTAATATAGACACCGGAGCAACGGACTTTTACCGTTACTACTCTAACCCTCATGTGTTGTATTTCTCGACTCGCTTCGGTATTTGGTTCCGTTTTATCCGAGAATTGTTCATTATCTTATTTATTTTTGGTATCAACAGTCATCCTTGAAATTGCGTGCAGGTTAGTCAAATAATTAAATTTTAAGCTTGGATAAATCAAACATTAATGGAATTAAATATAGTTATTACTATAATAATAATAATAATAATAATAATAATAATAATAATAATTTAATTAGCGTGTGACGGTAATTGTTCCCTGATCGCGAATGCTAAGTGAAACGTGGATTTCTCGTGAATGTGACTCGTGGCATTTGGAGCCGACTCAGCTGAGTCAAAGGTCGTCAGGCTTACATCGAGATTGTCGCGATCTTGTCCGAAGCCGCGGATCTATCTGCCGTCCCGTAGCCCCGACGTTATATGAATGGGTTTAAAGTGGCGTCGGGTGCATTGCGGCGGGCCTGCACAGGGATCGTTTCGCAGAGTGATAGAACCCTATCGCAGTGGCAGCGAACTTGCAACAGCAGAGTCCTCCCATTTTTGTCGGCGAACGAGGGGGGTTTCGCTCTCCGAGTTTCAGCGGAGACGCTGGAAATTGGAGTTTGTCCGCGAGCCAAAGATGTACTTACGCTCACCTACCGGTTAAACTCCGACTGTACCAACCACAATGGTATTATACGGCAGCAAGGTCCGAGCGAGATACAGCTTAAAGATACACCGACAGTTCGGGGAGAAAGCGAGAGATGGATGAACCGCGTTACGCGGACGGCAGCATGGGTTTGTTGGAGCAGGACGGGGAACGGGGAAAGCCGATGGTTAATCCGCAGGGTCTATTGCCCGAGGGGTTTGCGAGCTCAGGCCTCCACCGCTACGAATACTGTGCGCCCCATACTGCGCTGTGTTAGCGGAAAGAATTTCGAAGTTCGAGGCACTTTACACGTGGTGTTTATTTCTCTCAATGCTTTTTTCGCCTATGCTCTACTTGAATATTTACTAATGAAAAAGAGATAATGCCGATGTAATATTTAATACATTGTATTTTATATTTGAACCCGGTGGTAACGAGTGGGGGTTATAAGTTTCCAAATCTGAAAGAGAATTTCATTGAAATGTGGAATACGTCGAAATAAATTGTAAGTGTCGGTCGTATTAGCGTGCGGTTGGCTGCACCCTCGTTTCTCACCGTTCCCGAGGTCGATAGGAGATACGAACCCCGAGCTCGTGCCCGACACCAGCGAGCAAGTGGCGGCTACTACATCGGGGCGAATGAGGAAACTGTAATGAGAGAGCCTAACGTACGGTCTGCCGGAAGCACTCGTCGACCACTCGAGTAGGCCTGCCCGGCGGAGAAGGGTGACGCGATGAGTATTATTTCGACGTATACGTAACCCGGGCTTCGAACGAGGCGTGACAAACCGCCAGTTTGCCCAATCATCCGCATTACTCGTCACCGTCTTCCTTATTTCCTGTTGATAATACATTCGGACCTTATCCAATTAATAAAAACTTTGCAAGTCAAGTTTTTCAAAATTTGAAAGAATTCTTCAACATTAATATGAACCTTCCGAAGATATTTAAGATATTTTTTTAAATATCATTAGGCAAACTTTTTTTGCCATGATTTTTTTTTTTTTTTTAACGAGTTGAATTTATATTTCAATAATAATGATAAGAATAATAATCGGGTGCAATGGAGATTGAAAGTCCGACGGATTTGTGTTTCAGTCGAGGTCTGTTGCACTTGTCGTTCGTGAGTACAGCGTCAGGCGGTCGGCGCGCCGGTAGAAGCCGGGTGTCGAATTATATTTTCGACTCACGTATGAACCCCGAGAGCCGTGAGAATTAGCGTGTCGAGTGGAGAACACTTTGGCAACAAGAACGAGCTCGTCCAAGCGGCACCTCCGCCGCTTCGTACACTCGGTCGATCGGATTTCGAGGTCGTACCTTAGCCTTTTTGCACTCCTCCCCACTCCACACGAAAAAAGGGGGAAAAGTCTATTCATGCTCTCTTGCCTTCCGTAATTTTAACCCTTTGCCGACGTCTGAGAAAAGCAGCTTTCTGTTACCAGTATCGAGCGACTCAGTAACGCAACTAATCTCTCCCATCAACGTACACTATTTTCTCGAGGGATGTACTTGAGAAAAAAAAGTACCGTGACGTGAGCCCAAAAAGTTGAAGCTATATTAATTTTATTGATGAAAGAAATAGGAAAAGGTTGATTAAAAAAACAGCAACCATTGCGATGACAAGTTTCTCGTATAGAGAATCTTTTCGTTGCTCCCCAACGGAGCAGTAGAGCTCCTTTACGATTCCCAGGGGAGTCATGGATACGCTTGTCCCGTCGTGAGAGCTCTCGCTCGCTCCGATCTCGTTCGAGGTGACGCTAAGCTGCGCTCGGTTCAGGGCGGAGGCGAGGCGGAGGCGAGGCGGAGGCGAGGCGGAGGCGAGGCGGAGGCGAGGCGGAGGCGAGATGGAGGCGAGATGGAGGCGAGGCGGAGGCGAGAGAGAAACGTTAAAAGAGTATTCCGTTCACGGTGAACGCGTGCTGCGCTTATGCGCCGCACGTCTCTCTACTCCGCCGCGCACCGGCGTGCGTATATAAATATTTATGCTCCCACGAGCGCGAGCTCTCCGGAGCCGGTAAGCGACGTGCAGCGCCGGGGCACGTACGGCCACGCTCGGTTCGGCTCGGCTCGGCACTTTCCGCTCGGTGTATCGAGGACCTTTCTTTATACGCGGGCTACGCGTTACCGGAACGCGTACACGGCTGCGCGGATTAACAAACGCACGTTACGGCCATATACGAGATGCGCAACGTGTCATTACACCCATTAATTTTACAATACACAACACATGGAAAATAATTGGGAAAACAAATGTTCATTTCGGATTCAAGATGGTCGTATGGATCGCAGATTCGGGACCGACCTACGGGCATGCACAGCACCGCGGTCCAAATATACCGCTAAGTTCGTCCCAATGAAATTGAAAGTTGACTGTTTTTTACCTCGAACAGCATACAGCTTCGCGTTTCGCCCACCTTATCCTTCACAAAACAATCCGTTAATATAATGAAACAGATGTTAGTTGAAAAATGCCCTCTAACCAATTCAATGAGGTTTACATTTATACAAGCAAAAGAACGGACTGAATTCCTCACACACACACACATATATATATATATATATTTAAAAAAAAAGAAAAAAAAACATAATACGCGTAAGTTTTGGTTGACCGATCGTTTATGAAGCAAACCTAACTGGTGTGGATAAAGATTGGCCAACCTGACCGAATCTCCGATAAACTAAATGCATTTATGTCAATGAGCAAAATGTTTTTTTGACATTTAAAAAAATAGTAGGGACAGAAACGCGAATGACGGAAAGGAAGTCAAAGGCCCGGTGCGGTTGGACGCCAGGCTTTTTCACGCGGGATGAATCTACTCGCGCGGTGAGAGAAGAAGAGAAGAATAAGAGAAGGGCAGGCAGGAAGACGTACACTCGAAGAGTCTCGTCTCACACAGGACTCTTAGAACGAGACTAAGTTTATCTATACACTTATCCTACTCCGGTTTCGGGGCCTTCTTTTTTTTCTAAATACGTCCATAGAAGAATGGTCGTACTCCTGGTACGACGATTCGATGCGTGCGGAATTGGCCGCGGTAGGGTAAGATAAGCTTTCTTACATACTGCGAGTAAGAAGTTGGCTCTTGTGCCGTAGAGAGAAGAGATACACAGGCTGGCTGGATTGCGCGCGCGCCCGCGCACACAGAGAAACTCTCGAGGTAGTGTATAATTCACTCTCTCGTTATCTCACTCGCGCGCTCGTTATCTCGAGCGGGATCGCCTCGTCACTCCGTCCATCGGGTTCTCCTCGGAAGGCGCTTGCTTTTCTCGCTCGCGAACAAGAGAGCCCCCTCCGGCGATTCTATCGCCTCTTCCTTAGCGGCCGAGGCTCTCTCGTCCCCTAATCTCGCCCGGTAGCTTTGTCTCGGTTCCACTCGTCACAAAAACGCAACGGGGGCTCGATCTTCGCTTCTTTCTCGCTTCAACTACCGTTTCGATGCGAGCCGGCACGAAAGATTCTCGAGCGAGCGAGGCAGAAGGGATATGGTGGACGGTGGGGTGGCTGGGGTTCTCATTCGGATTCGACCGGTCAGTGTTTGCCTTCGAGGCAAACACTGGAGAAGGGCGCGGAGATTTTTGAATTATTCAACACGCCCCTCGAGGAGCGAAGATGGCGAGAGGAGTACTAGTACGAAGATGGAAAGTGAAAAAAAAAAGAAGATTCGATCGACAGATTCGCCGATGGGAGCCTGAGAATGAGAGGTGAAACAAAAAAAAAATCAACGACCGCCTCGACGCTTTAGATTTTAAGCAAGTCATCGGGAGGAATATTAATTATCGTCATTTTATATTGTTTTCACCCGGTCGTTCTATATCTGTTTTACTACTGGGAGTATTCACTCAACGCAATAAATATTTTTATGAAATTCCCATTGGCTGTCAAATAGGATGCAGACATTTTTTTGTTTTAAATCAAAAGTCGCAGTCATCATAACCGTTTAAAAAGCCATAAACTCTTTCATATTATTTCACATTTCTTTTTATGAAAAAAAAAAAAATCCTTTTCCAAAATTAATTAAATTGACCGAAGCAAAAATATCTCGATCTTCCTCAGATTTGTAATTAGCGATAATTTTTATCCGATTGATAAAAAATGCATGCTCTCAAACTGGATCGCTTTATAATTGCTGCTATAAATTATTTGGTCGTCGATATTATGACTGGTTAATTGAGGAACTTGACTCAGGTATAAGAAAACGGATTTGGAAGAACGATTTTACCGGCGGCAGTTTGAGAACCGCTGGGACTCCTCCGCCGCACCTCCGGCCGCGAGAGTACCCGAGGCCCGATATAATTAGCGTGTTTAACTCTGATTTATAATGACGCTGGAAACGCCTACCGTCGGTGCATCGAGAGCGCGAGGCGGTGTGCCGCTCCGAGCAACGGAGAGAAAGAGCGAAGATCGGAATATACACTATATTACTATACACCGCTGTTGTACAGTACCCTACGCAATCCAACGGACTAGGAGTTGGCGTTGTACACTAAGTACTATACGTATTATACGCGCAGCGCATCGCACGTCACGACACTGCCGACGCGTTCGAAACGCTCCAACGATTCTCGTGTAATTCGTCATTCAGCGGTAAGCACGGATGAACCGGGAATGGCGAGAATGGCGAGAGGAATTGTCTCTCGAACACGCGCTTCGAGACGCAACGAGAGAAACTAAACCTCAAGGAGTTTCAAAGTGTTTTTTTTACCGATGATGACTGAAGAAGTGACTGAAGAAATACCAACTTCAGGTAGCTCAATTTTCAACCTCAATTTTCGAGGCCAAAAAATCTTGAGTTTATGGGATTTTTTTTACCCATTCTTCGTATCTTTCAATGCAGTGAAGACCCTTTTATTACAAGGACGGTTTATTGATTTTGAAATTGTAAATAACTCTGTTCATTGAACGTTTATGTTTACACTCACAGGCTAGCCGTTTTTATGAGAAGGTCAAATTCGATTGGGATTTTAGTTATTTCGAACGGCTCATCGGATAATAAATATGGAAATTATTGGAGAATATTTATTTTCACGATATCTCCTATTTCACGTGTGGGGATTCACGATAGGTACGGTATAGAAAAATATTTATATATTCTTTTTATCCGAAGCTAGGATCGAGTCCTGTACAGCGGCGCGAAACTTGATGTTGGCCCGGTGAACATTGCGATCTTTTCACACGTTTGAAAGGAGCCTGGAGGAACGAGTTGAAAAAAAGGCTCGCGACTGCTGCCGACTGCCGACGTCGGTTTTCAATGCCCCCCAATTTCGCATTCGAAAAGATAGAGACCATTAACTCATACTCGTCGCGGTTGCAAAGCTTCACTGAACCGCAAAATCGCTCCAGGCGAAACAATAAAAGAGAATGTGGAAAAAAATGCCGAGCTTGTCTGAAACCACTAAACGCATAGTCCTTAGCGAAAAGTGCTCATTAATAAACTCAATTCGATTCATTTAGATTCAAGTTGAAAAAAAAAAAAAAAACATTAAAACACCGACGCGCGGCGTGTCTTTAAAGTTTGAAATATTCATACATCGCGAGGCAAGTGACGCTCCTCAAGGAAATCTCCGTATCAAACTCCGATCTTCGTCAAAGTTACGAAAATCAAACAGGGCAATGGTGGTCGCACTTGGGGGTGTCCTTGTAATGCCCTTGCAAACAATTCCGTGACGCAAAAAACTTGAACGCTTGCAAAAACTAAAAGGCGATTTACCACAATTGCTTCCACCCTGTCGTACTGATTGGCCGAAGCGTGTCTGTGCCGCAAGCAGCTCATGAATTGATTGAACTTTTTGTTCCTCCCACTTAATCGTTGGAATGATAAATCATGATAACGCGAACGACGTCACGAATTCACGCGTCAGCTGAACCGGGGTTCATAAACAAATCAACCGATTACACGACAACAACAACATCATCTTGAAAGAATATTACATCGTAATCTTCCCAGTTAACAATTAGGTAAGAGTTATTTGACTGGTCGTAACTCTGAGTCGTCGTCTTACTAATAATATGAATTATTATTATTATTATTATTATTATTATTATTATTATTATTATTATTATTATTATTATTATTATTATTATTATTATTATTATTATTATTATTATTATTATTATTATTATTATTATTATTATTATTATTATTATTATTATTATTATTATTATTATTATTATTATTATTATTATTATTGCGTGTGAAGCTCGAACGAATATCTTGCGTCGAGTGGAACTCGAGACTTTGTCTATCTCTGAGACGTAGACGCATGGATTATCGCTGTTATTAGTCTCTTCGCGACCGGCAACAGTTGCTTTATCCTCCCGGCCCATCCTCTTCGTTTTCTCATTCCACAATTCCCTTCTTCTTCTTCTTCTTCTTCTTCCTTTTATTTTTATTTATAAATTTTATTATTTTCCTTTACTTCCATCTCTCAGTCACGAAGCGAAACGTAGTAGAGAGCATTAGAGTCCGATCCATCTTGCCCGTAACGATAGCCCCACGCGATTACATCTCAGCACGTGCGTGCGCGCCCCGTACAGTCGTCCGCAAGATTCTCTGGCACGGAGCCACCGAGGCTCACGCTCCGCTACCCTCGTGCCTTACCTCTAATCGATTCCTCTCTCCCTCCCTCACTCATTCATTCCGGGCTCCCGTCGCTCTATGTCGCTATGTATCGATGCATTATTTATGATTCGGTCGCTTCAATTCAATGTACGCCCTGGTACGCGAAATCCCCAGTGTCATATTTATTTGTATGCTCTGATAAGCAGCCATTAGCTACGAACGTGTCGCTAATTGCTTTTATCGCACAACGGGCGTTGAAAGAATTGGAAGGATAAAACAGACCGAAAGTAAAATTATCGCTTATCGTTTATCTCCTAACCTTTAAAAAAATGGATTATTTTTATTTACTTTTTAATCGCTGGTATGTATAACGTAGACGCTGAGGACGAGTCACCGTTACATCATTGTCGTACAAAGTGCGCTCCGAGCCAACGATCACTCAAGGCGAGAAATGCCGAGACGATGAGAGGGAGCGCCGAGTGGAGACTCGTTATCGCGATAATGGAGTAGTGAGATAGAGAGTGCTTTGGAAAGAAAATTAATCATCGCTGAGGGATTACGGTAGCGTAATTAAAGTCTCGTCAACTCCCGGAGTTAGGGAACATGGAAAGATATTATTTAATGTAACTTCCTCAGATGCGGATGTACGAACGAGGGTAGATACTTTGTAATAATCTTTATCAGTCGGGGGCAGGGTCAATGAGACTTCGAGATACAAGTTAACTCGTGAGGGATTTCCTTATCGCGGGAAAATAATTATTTTGGCCCGGAAGTTCGAGTCTTTTTTTTTTTTTTTTCTTTTTTTTCCAGCGGTTTCACTCGCGATCTATGCTCGAAAAATTTGTAGAAATTTGTATAATTTTTTTCAGGGTCCGTCGGTAGTATACGCAAAAAAAACTAACGTATCTTGAGTGTAAACAAAAAAAAATAGAAAAAAAAGAACTAAAATGTATAAATGTGTCTTCTTCACAAATGTATCAATGTGTATCAATGTGTCTTCTTCAGCAAAAAAAAAAAAAAAAAAAAAAAAAAAAAAAAAAGGTGAAATTAATTGACTAATTTGGGTTATTGATGTATTGTCCGCACTGTTCAAAATGCTTTTTAATTGTGACAATACCCATTCCGCAAGGACACACAGTGCACAAAAGCTTTTTGTTCTTTACAGGCTTAAAAGGCGAAACAGGGCATGGACATTGATACCCCTTTTTCCACCGTGCTTTTAGTGCGAGAGAATCGTAATGACAATGGGCAAATTACAATGATCGGGGAATTCGTCCCTGTCGCTATTCCCACGATCGCGCTATCACTGCCGTCGCACGAGAGGTAAATATTATCCACCTTCATCTAAAAAAATAAAAAATAACATGCATGAAATGTTTGTAGCTTTAAAATCAACGACAATGCTAAAAATCCTCATTACAAAATATCCGCACGAGTAACATTATCGTTGTTGTTATCATCGGTGCGGTGTCCTGTCGGCGGTGTCGTGACAGCGAACAATTCTCCCGGTCGGGGGAACGAGTGAGACGGCGACCGCGCTCGTAAACACGATTATTCACGGCATAAACCCGTGTGCGCGGGTATTGCGCATTCTCGTGGAAGCTGTTGCCGCCTTGGCGTTATAAAAATTTCAAAGTGATCTGTTTATTTTCGAATGCAAACACTCTCGGTTTTTTACGTTTTGCGTATGCCCACATTTTTGCACATACATACATGCATGCATATGTATATGTACGAGTAACAAATAACAATTTGCGTTTCGGCGTGTGAGCAGTTGAAACGTTCGGAGTGCTCACCGGTTGTTTGTGTTTTTTTTTGTTTTTTTTTTTTTTTTCCCGTGCCAGTCCTGCCGTTTCAGGAGACCCAGCGCGTAATTAATAATGCATATCCTTTGTCGTGGAAATTCGTAGCGTGCAAAAAAAATAATAATAAAAAAAATACTGACAATATAAAGAAGAAGAAAGAGGGGAAAGGGGTGTCGAGGCAAAAGTTCGTTTCGCTTTTGTCATAGCCGGCCACGAAGCTGGGCGGTTCGCAGTGTGCCTGCGTAAATAGCGCCACGCACACCCTTTCATACATACACATATATGTAAACATGTACATATATATTTTGATATACCGTCGGGTATACGTATTAGCATAGGGGGAAAAAAAGTCCATAGTACGCGAAAAAGGCACGAGCTCAGCGAAACGAGGATCCAACGTTGTTTCGACTCTTTGCGCTCACTCGCCTACCGATTTTTCTCTATTTCCAGAAGTAAATTTATCGCTGGCCGTGTAATAACGCGAGAACCGGAGGACGGGAAGGGTTATAGAGAGAATAAGAGAAAAGTCGACGTGACTTTTTTATATCGTTTAAACCGGGGACGTTGGCTCGTGCCACCGAGAGTGGCCGCTATTGCGCGCTCAAAGAACCGAGGTAGTAAGTTACGATTACGATTTCGCCGGGAGGCGACCGCAAGACCATTTTCTATATTTTTCCCTCTTATTTGCTAGCGAGATTCGACATTGCGAACGCGTACGCATACCATCAACACGGCTTTGCATCGTTCTTTGTAAGAATAAATTGATATTTGTTTGGGTCCACGGTATTGTATCGTGTTTCGCCGGCCGGAAATGATTTTAATAATGTTAACTGTATATCGTTCGGAGATTAACGATCTCGTTGTTATCCACTTGTGGATTATACACGTTTGCATTCACATATCGCTGTGCAATCTCTATTTTTCATTTCATTTTGTTTTTAATTCAAACTATCGATTGTCAAGGTTGTGTATTATTGTACGTTATTTTATTTTAAGTGAGCAACTTTTTTCACTTTTTTGCTTTCTCATAGACAAAGCGCGTGCGTGGGCGTGTGCGTGAGAGAGAGAGAGAGAGATTGGCATCGTTTAAAACGACTATAACTCCGAATCGGTTTAAGATAGCCAGTTGAAATTTGGTCCACTAGTAGAGTCGTCACGTCTCCTCATGCAGCACAATTTTAATGAAGATTGAGGCCGAATTTGAGATTTTTCGCGATAGTAAATTACTTGAAAATGGTCTATGGTATGTCTAACTTGCGTAAATTTTGATCGTTCTAAAACTGTCTACGGATGTGAAATTTTGATCGAAGACCTTTGATATTGAATTTGGTAAAAATCTATGCAAGCGGTCAGATTTGACAGGATTTTGATAGTTTTTGAAAAATGATTAAAAACGGTATAATTCGCGTAAACGTGGCGGTATTGAGCTAAAACTTGACACAGTAGCGGACTAATACTGTACAAGTTTTGGTATTAAATTTTGCGAAAATTCATCTAACCGTTTAAATGTTATGAGATTTTGAAATTTTTGAATTTTTCGAAAAATGTTTATTTTACGTCCGACGAGAGTTTCTGAATCGAGTATCGCTCCAGGAGTAAAATAAGTTCGAGATTCGTAATCAACGGGGAAAATATATTAGACATGGCCACAAAACGGCCAATATTGAATAATTGACTTAATTATTTTTAAAAAAAATGTATTCTAGGACCCTGTATTTTCGTTAAACGAAGTAGATACATAGATCCGACGAAGTGCAGTGCGATGTTGGTGTATTTTTCCGCCCAGAACCTGAATTATCCAGTCGGTTTGCATAAAAGTCAAACACGACGTTCACGTTGAAAAAAATTGAAAATTTACATTTTCATATGGCTTTCTCATCATGTTCCCTTATTCGTGAAGCTTCCTCTATGAGAAAGCCAACAATACAGAAAATGATTTCTCATAAAAAAAGCTTTGCGATTAAAGGACCATTATGAGAAAGCGATATGGAAATTTCAATTTTCAACTCCTTTTTTTTCATTAAAGCGGCATTATAGAATGCTAAACAACTTTTGACGCCTATTTAACAGCATTGTATTATGAAAATTATATTTTTACGGAAATGTTATATTTGAAAAGAAAATATGATTCATCTTCGATTTTTTTTGTCATTGGCCTTGCAATTTCATGGTTATCGAATTCGAATAAAAAGGGGAGTAGATATGCATATATTTAGTTATGGCAATTTTGTAGAGTAATTAAACCGGCTCGTGTTTGCGATTTACTTATAAAGAAATGTACATACATGCAAGATGGTGTTGATCGGATTTGCCACACGAGGTTTTTTTTTTCTATGTAATATTAAACTCGAAGCATTTTTCCGAGTTTCGTTTGATCTCTCAAGAATCCTCCCGCCCAATTAACGCAATCGAGCGGCTCGTAAATAGCTCGTCTGTGTGCAGTCTGGGGATATTGAGAAACGAGTGTGCGGCGGTATTGAATTTAATGATGAAAGGAAGAAAGAAAGAAAGGAAAAGAATTCAAGAATTACACGATAAAAGTTTTGCGAGAGAACGGCCGCTATCGGCGAGCTATCAAACGTTATTTTATCTCGTCGTGGGAATGTATATCTCGGCTCGACTCGACCCGACTAACCCGAACCTTTCAGCTAACACTTTTACAATCGTTTAACTCATTCTCGTCTTCGACCGGCGATATACGAAAAATTCCATGAATTAATTTCATGCTAATAACTGGCGGCGATTGTGTCTGACTTTGTATTGATCTTTATTCAATCGGAAGTTCGACGGGGCGCTCGTTATTCAATGTTTGGATTTTCTGCAGAATATCCAAGCGACCAATTTCAAATTCAGCTTACTAAACGTTTACAAAGTATTTTCAGTAATGTCTAGGGCTGTGTCCACTCGTCCGACTAAGGAAGATTACGAGATTCTTATTCGTCCAAAAATAGGTCGATTTAACGTTATCTAAGTCGAACTAATCATTTTTATATAGTTGTCTGACAATCGGACTTCGTCTTCTGCCTTCTTCGACCGTCGATTATGACAAAATGATTCGTCCGAGGAGTCTATAATCGGACTCCAAATGTATGCCACACTGAAATTATGAGAAATGATTAACTTGTCAGACGAATAATTTGTATATAGTCGTCCGATGATGGAACAACTTCGCATTCTGTTTCCATCATCTGTATTCGTTCGATTATGGAAAAATTATTCGTCCGAGGAGTTGATAATCGCCCTTAAAACATAATATACATTAATTTTTGGTGTTGGGGCTGTGGATAGGGGGTGGGGGGGGGGGGGGGGGGGGACTGCACTCTCTCATAGGAATCCAGTTGGGTAGTGGTTTTTTTTTTCTTTTAAAAAATAGTATGTCTACGGGGGAGGGTTGGACTCCGCCCCCCCCCCCCTCTCACTTCCCCTTTACGGTCCGGTTACAGGGTGTAGTGGTGTTTGTGAAACAGCATATTTCACTGTTACTTTTTGGTATTTACAAACACACAAAAATGGAACTTTGATCGACATTGCGATTTCGCGCACACACACACACCCATACACGCATGCACTTTAAATGCCTGTGATGGTAAAATCATGTTAGAATTTATTGTAATTGGACGAATATGGAACAATTATTTGTCCGACAACTCAATAACCACCCTCAAAACGTGCATGGCTCAAAAATGACGAGAAAGAATAAACTTGTCGGATGAATAATTTTTTCCTAATACATGTACGTAAAATCCCGCTTTCCGTTCCTGTGAAGTGTGCGCAGAAAGGCACTTTTTCGCATCGCGTGCGGGAAAAATACTGCGCATGCGTACAAACGCAATATGGTATTTTTTTCCCACACTAGAGCGGAAACGTGCCTCTCTACGCACACGTCACGGGAACAGAAAGCGTGATTTTCGTGAATGTTAGGAAAAATTATGTGAATGGCATGGGCGTAGAAAAGGGAGTTCTGACTCGTGTGAATGCCACACTCGTCAAGAACTCCTTTTCTACGCCCTTGCCATACAAATAACTATTCCATAGTCGTACGTAGGTTGGATGAATAATATTTCCATATTTGTTCTTAATCGGACAAAATATTTACATCATTTAGTTTACTTTATCAATCATTTTTCTTAGCACCAATGTTCTACTCCACAAATAATTCGTTTAATGGTGCCTGAATAACCTCTAAAAAATATCTTCAATGTTACTATCAAATAAAAATTGAGTTTTCAGTGACCCTTTTTTCGACATTTATAAACGGGGTCGTTTTCGTGTAAAATAATTTGTGCTAAAAAGACAGATATCTTTCTTTGCAAGCGTTTTTTTCAACCCATCGTAAAGGTTATTACACGTTCAATAAAGCTTAACTAGTCAGACTATTAGCGAACGAAACAATAAAATAAGCGCAGCGCGGGGTCGAGGCGGTCTTGCCGTCGAAGAGAATAAATCACTCGGTTTGGCTGGTAAGCACCGATACGCTCTGGGAGCCGTTACGCGGTTAATAACGCGAGCTCGAGTCGGCGCGACGTTCGCCAACACGCAGCGAGCGCGCACACAACTCAGCCTTCTCCCGTCGTCGATTCATAAGTATGTGTACACTCGCGACTCTTGTACTGCGTCGATGCCGTGAGTCGGAGTGTTATAAACCCACACACAAAGCGCACGAAATAGCCGGGAGCCGAGAGAGTGTGCGTGCTACTGCGCGTGGTCTGGCGATAGGCGCAGGAGCGCGGAACCATCGATCGGAGCGCCAGCAGCAGCAGCAGCAGCAGCAGCAGCAGCAGCAACAGCAGCAGCAGCAGCAGCAACAGCAGCAGCAGCAGCAGCAGCAGCAGCAGCAGCTCTCCGGAGAGAGTTGGGGAGGCTCTTCTCGACTTTATAGCAAACTTTTTTTTCTACAAAAAAAAGGCCGTTCTTGTACATCAAAATCCCATATTTGAGTATCGGAAGACTTCTTACCCATTCTCTTGTAATATTCAGTAAAAAATGTTATTTCATTTTTTAACTTTACAGTTTGAAGCTGATTAGTCAAATTGTCTTTATTCTCTATAGGAATATTTTCATAATTTTTTTTTTTAATATAGAAAAGGGTTCGGACTTAAAATTTATGATCCGTCATGATCAAACTACATTTTATGCATCTAAGATTAAATCCTCTTAAATAATCGAAATTTGTAACGTTTTAAATCGTCCTTTACACGCTTCGGAAAACCCCCACTAAAACACGCACTTAGCGATTAAACACGATAGACAAGTACGAGTCCGAGTTTGCCTATCGGAATCTTGATTTCCCCTCCCCAGGCCGGACAACTCGAAATTTCCGCAAACCCATAGGCCAGTCCAGAGAATTGCAGATTCTCTAGTTCGCCTTGCTAATGCGTCCATCGCGGTCCTCACTTAACGCCAAATTGCTATAATACCTCGCCGAGTCTGGTGGCGAGCCAAGCTTCTCCTCGCTTTCTGCTTCGGGTCCCTCTTCTCCGTTTGCTGTCTCGCTGGTTTTACCGTGTACGTACTATAGCGTTGTAGTAGTATATATCCCAACTCCGTAGCGGCAGCAGCAGTGAGGCACACACCGTATCCTTTGTCCCACGCGGTAATCCAATTTCACGGCTTGAGTCGATATGGTGGGGACACGGCGCAACAAGGAGAGGACTGTGAAGACTATGATATCCAATAGCGAAGGGGATAATCAGAAGAAAAAAACGTATAGGCCAATGTTGAATAAGAAAAAAAAAACTAAGAAGTTATTTTATGGATGCCGCTCGGTAGGCAGAGATTCGTTGGCGCATACGTCACCGACGTGGGTAACGAGCGACCATTTTAACGTGTGCGTCTGCACGAGCGACAAAATTGTGTTCTGTCTAATTTACTTAAACATTTTTTTAACATAAAAGAAAGGGACAGTGAGATATCGATAGTGGGGAGGGCAGTGTATGTCGGCTGGAAGGGGTTGTGGCGCACTAGGCTCGCAAAGTATTGGTACTCGTAGCACGTTGGTTATAACACACAACTTTGGCTAGCGTCGAATAAACATGCACACGACGCACTTTATATTCGTAGTAACGACACTCACCGGCCAGCTGCATGGCACGCCAGGCCGGGAAAAGACACTGAGGAACTTCTAAGGTTCTCGTACTCTACTACACGCTACACCACTGCCACCACGACGATTCCGCTACGAGCTACACCGTACTACGGTACAGTAGTATGGACACACTAACAGGCACACAAGAGCGATCGTTGCATCGACGCTAAATAACTCCAATTAATCCTGTACTCGTCCGGTCGAATGAAACATCACTTCACGAAGAAAAAACTTTCGTTAGTTAGTTAATAATTTAAAAGGTTTTGTGTGTGTGTGTGTGTGTGTTTTTTTTTCTTCTATACAAGTTCGAAGACCGGCGAGTTTAAAAGGTTTACGATGGAGAATGAAGCGAAACTCCCGTCGCCGGTTTGAGCGCTTGGCGCTTACTGAGGCATCGCACTCCCCCCTCCCTACTGGTAGACTCCGAGGCTCTGCTGCGGCTGCTGCTGCTGCCGTCGCCACCGAACGACCGTTCGCAGTGGCGTAGCAACGGGGGGGGATCACGGAATTCCGTGATCCTACTTCTATGGACGGTTTAATACATACTAGGGCTGTACTCTCGTTGCACGCTCGACACGGGTCCAATAAAAATTATTGGCTCGCTAAGAATTACTGAGAGATAGACAACGAAACTATTATTTCACAGATTGATGTCTAGTAAAAAAGATACCGGTACGATAATCATCTAACAAAAAGCAATTATTTTTCTATCTTTGAAGATAGGTGAAAATAGAATAGTACATTTCGTTACGAGTGCGAAAAAACTTTTTCTGACGAGTGTGAGTTTGCAGCACGAGCCGAAGGCGAGTGTTGCAATCACACGAGTTCAGAAAACGTTTTTCGCACGAGTATCGAACAAAATTTGATTTCACAAGGTGTGAAAATGGGGGTTTTCGGAAAAACCGCAAAAACCGTAATTTTCCCACCGAGTGAAATAATATTTATTTTAGCAACGTGAAATCCAAACTACGAAATATTTAGAAATAAATGAATACTGGACTGTACAAAATCGATTTTTTTTGTTCATAAGTAATTCAGTGCTGACGATGTTCACCTCTCGATAACGACGCCCGAATTGTGTCCCAAGCGTTCTCAATAAGCGTTACAATTATAATTTGATTATCTCACCAATTACAGTCCCAATTAATCCCGAAGTATACTTGGTTACTCCCAATTACCCGCACTAAAATATAACTATATCCTGTCGGTTCACCCAGTTGGAAACAGTACACGAACGGATATACGTATACGTGTTTTTCGATATTAATTTATAATACATTTGGAGCGTACACCGCGATGACGGTGCAAGCCGATAGATGCAAGTGGATGGAGGAACCGTACAAGTCAGCTCGATGGGTAATACATTGAGGAATTGAAAAACGGAACATCAAAGATGCTTCGGAAAAATCGTTTTCGAGAGGCTATTCGCATACGCCTCGAGTTTGTCGATTAATTGCGTGACCTTAAGCCGCCTGGCCGAGGCGAACGAGCGCGAGCGTAGCAAAACTCACTATCTCGTCGCATTGCCACGACAACGAGTCCGCCGGCGCGTTGCGTGAAGCTGCTTCCGGCCGGCCGAGTGACACGTAGCAAGAATAGTCGAACGGCACGTGATTCAGACATTAAGTGCAGCAACGGCCGCGCGCATCGCTCTTCCCCTCCCCCACCCTTCTGCCGCCCTACTTGAAGCTACAGTGCGCACCCTCTCACGCTTGTACCGTTCAACCGAAGTATAATTTTCGTCTTCATGAATGTAAAATACAGATCAGAGATCAAATTACGTCTGTTGGAAACAATTCACGCCACTCTTCGTGTAGCGACAGCAAAGAATTTGTATTTTTAGCCTCTGCCCGCTCTGTCGTTAAACGCTTTATTGCTCCGATGTGATCATACGAATGTAGCGCGATTAGATGAGGACTTGTTCATTTACTTTTCGTTCCTTTTTTGAGCATGTAAAGCAACCGCGGGGTGGGGGCAACACGGGTCGTTGCAATTAGGAGTGTTTGCTTCGCACCTATGTTAAAACAATATTATCGAAGTTCGTGGAATCTTTTCTTCTGATTCGTAAAATACTTTTAACGGATAATCGCTTCGTACGAATTGTTTTATTCCTGTTTTCGTTTTAACCAAACTAGGTTTTGAACTATTTTAATGAAATGTTCGTTTGATGGTTGTCGCTCGATCATTTAATGTTTAACATTGTTCGTTGTTTCGAAATCTTCCCGCAAATTGTTTTTGCTTTTTTTTCTGTCGATAGAATTTCGTAGTTAAACCTTCTGAAGTGCTGGCGATCATGCCGATGACACGTTCGACTCTTTCGGGTTATTGTTAGAAGAAATACTATGAGAGAGCTGTGACAATGGAATCGGCATTCACTTGTGCTCTCTCGACAATTACCAAATGCGAGGGCCAAAGTTTCGAAGCGCATTGCACCTGGAGAATTCATGGAAGGCGAGAGGAACAAACTGCTGTTAGCCTGATGGGGCCCTGTAAGGCAAAGTCGTGAACCCTCGACCGGACGGTGCGCGCGCTCGCTGACGTTCCAGATCGAAATCGCACCGTTAATCGATGACCCTCGCACACAACACTCCTGTAAGTGTACCACGCTCAGACGATAGCCCATAAAGTAAACTCGATGTAACGGGTAATGGAGCGGAAAAAAATGTACGATGTTTATTCGGGAGGCGAAAACTTTAATCCACGATGGCTCAACTATTTTTCTGCAAGGGATGTGAAAATATTCGTGAAAAATTGTATCTCATACATGAACCTTCATAAATTTCTAGTCATGTCGTTTTTCTGTTTTTCATTTTTTATAGGTGAATTTTGTAATTGATATTTTTAGTTTAACGTTCAAACGAACTACTGAGATCGACCTTATAAATATATATCAATTTGACTCATTTTTGCACAATATCATGAACGGTTATATTTTTCGTACGTAGAGTTCCATGAGAGAAATATAACTCGCGGGTAGCATGCATATGGAGATTACAGTAGTGGTATAACTATAATCGAGCGCTGCACGAAGAAACTCAGGCACGCGTGCGGCATGTGTATAGCATGTATTACACGGCCCGTGCACGCACCTTTCTGGGCCAACGACTTTTGTACACACTCGAGGCCGGGAGAAGGCTGTACTTCCGACGACAGCCACATGAATGACCATCGACTCTGGAGGATTAATAAACAAAAAAAACCCCGACATGCGATTAGCTTTTCCAAATTGTGAAAAAAAAATCCTACCAACTCTCACGCTCGAACGATCGCAGCGCGCAAACGTCGCACCTATCGACTGCCTCGTCTGCGAAGTCTGCACAATGAAGTTCCAATTTGAAAGGAAAGTTACAATGAGACCGAAACTCCAAAATTTTTCATTACTGGAAGTAATTGGTTTTCTTGTTTTCTATTTTTTCGTCTTGACCCTTGATGAAGGATCGCGGGTAGAGAGGGGTTAGAGTAGGGCCAGTGCTAATGGGAAGATCCGATATACGTGAAAAATAAATTATGCACTCTGAGTCTCGCGGGGAAGTTGTAAGCGAGAGGAAGATGAAGAGAGAGGTTACACCGCAAGGGTGAAGAGCTCGGGAGCCAAGTGGAATGAAGAGGGGTGGGAAATAGGGGCGATCGGCGTCCTGTAATGCATTTCAATTCTCTCACGCGCGCGCGCGCGCGCACACACACACACACACACACACACACACACACACACACACACACACGCGCGCGCGCGCGCGCGCGCGCGCGCGCGCGCGCACTCACCCGCCCACCCACCCACCCACCATTTATTTTCATATCAATTTCTCACAATGTTCCTTTATTCGCGAAATTTCAGTTTTCAATTTTTATGAAGGAACGATACGAAAATTTCAATTTACAACTTAACAAAAAAATGATGATGTTAAAATACCGTTAAATTATACGCACTTGAACTTTTTTTTGTTTTACACTAGATTTTTACTCAAGAAATCCAATTGATGCCTCTTCATCTTACGTTTTCAATAACGTCATATACTTCATCCTGTGTTTTCCTTGCTGTAAAACATTATATGCACCTGAGTTTTCCCGCGATTCCATGGAGAAGCAAAGATCGTTTTTAAAAGATATGCAAAAACACTCATTTTTGCGATATTGGTTATAAAAATTCCCGAAGAAGTTTTTCTTTGGTTGTCGCTCAGGGACTATATTTAATTTGTTTCTCACACTGTTCACGAATATACTACTTATTTAGCTTCTTCTTCAATATTTGAAACGGAAACGGGCGTCTGTTGTGAGGCACAATTTTTATTTTTATTTTTTCAAAATTTTATAAACTTTAAACCGTTGGATTGATTCTTACCAAATTTAATAGGAAATATGGATACATAATAATTTATTTATGGCCAATTTTTTAGGCAAATATCTTTAAAATGATAAGAGCTAGTGCAAATGATATTTTTCGAAAAATTGAAAATATTACGAAACGGAGACCCCTCGACCGATTTTTACCAAATTCAATGGCGAAAATTGTTTGATGTTAGTCTACTGCTGTAAAAAGTTTCAACCCGATAGCTCAAAATTTACGAAAGCTAGACGGCGAACACACTTTCTTCGAAAATTTCTCAATCTGATGAAATCTGAACGAATGTTTCAATTATTGCGTAAATTGTAACAAACAGAGGCACACAACTGCTCTACATCCATCTAAAATTTCAACCCGGTTTACACACACACACACACACACACGCGCTCGCGCGCGTATCCATACATTTTTTCCAAATGTGATTTTTCAACATTTTGGAACATTCTAAACACGTTTTTATAAAAATCTCGATTAAAAAAAAAAATTAAACAAAGCTTCCTCTATTAGGAAGTACACAAAAAATTCGAGACATTTTGTTCGAAATATTTTGTTTTTGTTGCAAAGATAAAGCGTAGCCTTCCTTCGTTACTCAAAGGGTTAATTTTTGGCTCTTTTTCCCCTGCACAAGAGACTATAAAAAGTAAAAATTTCTCCGATATTGTAATTCTTTTAAAACGTGTGTTTAAATTTGAGATCTCAGAAGCAACATTTTGCTATATAGTTCATATTTAACAATTGAAAGGAAACCTTAACCCCGCCATTTCCGCAAATTCCTCTCGAGACACCAAAGCCAACAGATTAATTAAGTTTACACGAGTATAAAAATCTCTATTAAAAATGAATAACAAAGAATATCCCCTGCCACAAAGAGGCATAGACATTAACTGTTGAAAAAAGAAATCATCCTGCTATAACGAGAAAGTATGAAACTGTTGGAACGAAAGTTTTTCCGCGCTCACCGGAGAGGTTTGGGGCTGGTATCCGAGATTAAAGTTTCGTTAGAGCGTGGGTAGCGAGAGAGCCAGAGACGAGGGAAAAGCTCATGGACAGGACTTTGAAACTCATTCGTGCTGTTTCTCTGCTGCTGAAACTGTGGAAGGCGTGAGTTTTACCAAGCCCTGCAGCTGTGCCGGTGGGGCCGCCGGTTATACCGAAAATGTCGAGCGGCGACATTAGCCGGCATATGGTAAGTAACTTCACGTTTCGGCGGCCACGAGAGCCAGAAAAGCGAGAGAGAAAAAATAGAAGAGGCGAAAAAAATTTAGAGGCTCGAGGTGGAATATTTTTCCGGGTTCTCTGTCTGGTGTTCATTCGAGCGTTACATGTCAACAACGGGTTCGCAGATGTTCATGCCACGATTGATCCTAGTACCGAACGCCGTATTGTCGTCGACGTCGTCGACGACAATACGACAACAATCGAAATTAAACCTAGTTGCCCGACAGGACTAACTCGCGACGACAAGGTTCCATTTACCCGCAGAAATTCATCTGCCAAACCCGTATCGCGTGCCTCGTCGTAATTACAATCGAAACCTATCACGATTTTTGTCACGTGCTTCGTCGATTCGTATAGTGGAGAAAAAAAAATGTTGTTCGGCTATGGGCAATAAAGACACTGGGTAGTGCCTCGCGCAGTCTCACTCGGGGCCTTTCGGTAATGACGGTCGTTATACCCAGAGTCCCCCTCCCCCGAAGAGGCCATTTCTTTCGAGGCCGTCGAGCCTACGGCAACACGAGGTCGGACTTTCCAAAGCCGGCTCGGGATCCGATGCCGTGGCTAAAATCCGTTGCTGAATGTTAAAAAAAATGCTAGACAAAGACTCATCGTAAATTGGATTTCGCGGAAATGTTTCTATTCTCAATTTTCGGTTACTATTTTCGTTAATCATTAACTAAATTTATTGATTATCTGCAATCATAATACCATTTTATAATTTTTTTTTTTTATAACTCGAATAAGTTTTCATGAGAACATAAATTATCCTGAAGGTCATAAAAAATATTGCATCATTTTTTTTTTTTTTTTTTTTTTTTTTTAAGCCCGTTTGTACTCGATATCGAAAAGTGGGATTCGAGAAGAGTGTATTGAAAAAATTATAGCTCGATATCTTTTGCGCTCGCAAGACCAAGTTGCTCCCCAAAAATTCTCCGAAATTTCGCACTCGCTGCCAAAGTGAATGAAGGTGAAATAAAGGTGTAATAAACCCAAGAATTTGAATATCTCGTGCGAAAGATAATGGCCCGTGGCTCCATACGAATTCTGCTTCGGTTTTGATACTCTGCAAACGGCTCGTCGAGACTGAACTGATATGCACCAAACAGAAGATTTTCAAGACCGAAAAAGGCGAATAGAAAAAAAAACGCGCGAAGAAAAATATATGAAAAGAAATTCTTAAAATATAATAAACTGTACAATGAACGCATGCACCAAACAATGAAATGGGCGGAAAAGCGTTGCTGCTGGGAGTGCTGGGTAGTTGCTGTATTACAGTAGTCGTATCTCTCGGCGGTTGTATATAAAACTCGTGTACACTCGAGTGCGGTGGTAGTAGAGCTCTGTACGGTAAATCGAGATAGATATATAGATATATATATAGTTGTTTAGTGCGGGCATGTATAGAGCGAGCGTGGTGCATTGAAGAGGGGCCAATATGTGTTCGGAGAGAAGCCAAGGAGCGCGTTACATATCCTTTGTCCGCGAGTGGTAGGTAATCCAATGTGGCTTTCGTTTTATCTCGCTCGCTCGGGCGGTAGTCTCCAGGCGGCTGGGTGCGAGCGGGCGAGATGGAGAAAAACCAACTGCGGTCTATGGAGGGAAGGAGGATCCATGGAGCGCGGATAAGAAAGCGCCGGACGAAACACGCTGCGCACACACCGCACGATATGCGCGCCGGTCGCTCACCGTCCGGCGGTCGTGCGCGCGCGCGCATATGCGCAACGAAAAACGGGTGCCGCTGACTCGTCTTCTTGTAGCTTGCGTGGTCGAGAGGACTCTACGTCCCGCACGGCCCACCGGATACCGAGAGGAGAAGAAGGAGAAGAAGAAGAAAAAGGAGAAGAAGAAACGACTCACGGGAACCGTGAGTTTGTGCTCTTAGAGGGACCAAGGCTCGACATCGATGGCAGAGCCAGCAAACGAAAAGAAAATACTACGGAATTACTGAGATCGTGTAAACGAAATAAAAACATTTTTCGTTCGATGCATTTGCCGACTAAAGATCGAAGACGAATAGAACAAATATTGTGTCTGTATGCGGTTCAAAAAATATGTGTACAATTCACACAGTTTTCCCATGCAATAAATAAATGCTTTTACTAATAATTCGTCCACGAGTTAAAAAAACAATTACAACAACGATAAGAGAAACTTAGTCGGACAGTTAAAATTCTTCGAAATCCTGTGTTAAAATAGGACAGATAAAAAAAAGGGTCACCTTGTCGGAATCGCAGTTCATCGTCGTAACCTCCTAACCTCTGAATCCTGGATTTCCATGTCGCGTTATTCTCGCGTAGAAAAATCCCCAGTGGCGTTCGACGATGACGATTGTCACCAATAAAAATCCCGTGAATTTCGCAGCGTCAAGCTCTCAGTACGAGAGCCTCGAAGCACTGTAACAACAACACTGTTACACAAACACCCTTCAAAGCCACTGAGTAATCACGTGGAGAGAGAGAGACACCCACACACATACACATTAACCCGTTGAGGCACGAACACAATTCAGAACGAAACTGGCAAGCACGCTTGGCATCACCCGCGTCACGATATTCTCTCACTCTTTATTTCTTGCCCGTATCTTCGTATCCACTTCTCTGCGTCGGATTCGCGTCCCCTCGTATTTCTGCTCTACCAACTATCCTCACTAAATTCTTTCGTCGAAGATATATTGTATATTAACAACGCTAATCACGGTACACACAAAAGGGGAACTGTGCAGCGACGCGTCCATGCGCGTCCACGGTTTTTGCACCTTTCCCGTTTTCGACAGGCACCGACTAGCGTGTGTGTGCGCGCGCGTTCATAACTAAGGAGTGCGGGGTGAGGGGAGTGGGGGAGAGGCGGAGACAGAGAAAGAGAGAGAGAGAGAGAGAGAGAGAGAGAGAGAGAGAGAGAGAGAGAGAGAAAGATTGTCACAACCGAAGAAGCGCCGGGTTGAACCGAGGCGTCGATCACCGATAAATTAAAGCCGTTCTAATACAATCCTCGTAAAGCTCGCCACGCCGCCCAACAGGCCGACCGCTTGGCGTTTACTGAAGCAACGCGGTGTGGCTCTGCCCCCCCCCCCCCTCTTCTCCGCGCCTCGCCGCCGACCGCCCTACCCATTCTTCTCGCTCTATCTCGTTTCCCCGTCTCGCCACGCCGCCGCTCGTACATACAACGCGCGGGACTCCGACCAATGGCGTGAAAATCGATGGCACTCGGCGCGGCCTCGACACTGACAGACTGAACGACACTCTTTATTACCCGAAATCCTCAAGTCCCCGGATCCAATGAACCCTTAATAATCGGCGAATGAATTATCGAACAGATTAATAATTAGATTTTAAAGCTCGTGCGTATCGACCTAAAATAATACGATTGAAAAATTTGCCTCGAGACATACAGAGAGGTTGAAAATTTCCACTGTCTTCTACGCCAGTGCCGACGAGTTCTCGTCGTCCCTCTCGCACTCGGGCGGACTCGGGAACCCAAGGATTCTCTACCATCTACCTGCTCTTCGCTCTCGTAGTCTCACCACTGCCGTTGCCCCGCTGGTAGTCGTATTCCTCGCCATCAGTAGACTCCGCACGGACACAACGAGAGAGACTCACCTCGCGCGCTCTCTTCATCCTCCTCTACTCTATTGGCTCTATTGTGTGTCGCTTTTCTCTTCTTTCCTTTTCGCTGCTCTCTCTTCCTCCCATCCATTCGTATCCTCCGATTCTCTTATTCTCTGTTTCGCCCATGTTTTTCTTGTTCACACTGAAGCGTCTCTCTCTCTCACGCTGTCTCGCTTCGTTTCGCTTTTCCTCCGACGCTGTTCTCCGTTCCTCTCGCGCGGGGCCGCCACCCCTGTCGAGCACACCCTACAACCCCGGCTGGCAGCCGACAGAGAAGTGCCGAGAGAAAAGCCCCCCCCCCCCCCCCCCTCCCCCTTCCGACTTTGAAACCCAACTGCTCCTACTTCGGACTACGAATCCCGGAGGAAAATTAGATCAGGGAAATATTGCGAGGCGAAAGGGTCTGTATGTATGTATGTATATATATATATATATGTGTGTGTATATAGGATGTTGTACGGGGAAGACGCGGACGCTCTTAATTATTAAGTCGAGTTTTAATTGTTCGACGATAAATTCGACGGCGCGTCGAGGAGAGAAGTTGGATACAGATATATACAAGAGAAAACAAAACGAAGACACATCTCGACAGACTACGTTTCACACATTCGAGAAGCAATTATGAAGATTGCAAAGTACCAACGCGGATAATTATTCTCGTGCTTTTTTCCCCCTCGAGCTAGAAAACAGGTTGGACATTGAGTTTAACCGTCGCGGGAATGTTTCTCACCGATGTCATAATAACGAAGGCACTTTGTCACAATCGAGTTCGCGCGACGTGGCCTACCTGACTGCCACTTATTTGTTACGTATACCTGGACGACGACTCTGCGTGTAGGTGTACCACGGCGTCTACACACAATACGTACGTATATATTTATAATCGTATCGAGCTGATTGGTTATTAAGTTCGAGAAGCAATACGGTTCGACGAATTCGTCGAGTCGGATCTGTTGATCTATTCAGAAACGTTTTGCTTTGCTTTATAGTATTGACGGTTAGTCACCAACAGCAGCAGCGGCAGTAGCAACGTCCAGCCTCTAGTTCCGAGCTCTTACACTCTCGACCATGGCGGGTATTACCCTCGTGCCTATAGAGAGATACCGCGCGCTATTGTTACGGGGCGAGACAATCACAGCGATTATCATTTGCGGTACATATAGATGGAACGACTATAAGCGCATGCGCATCTATTCCTGTGCATACGTACAGATATACAGATATATATATATAAACCGCATATATTTATAAGGCATTTTCGCAAGCTTTCACAGTATATCGTATATCGCTCGAAACAGACAAGCGGCTCGCAGACAAGCGAGAAAGAGGAAAACGACAGAGCGGAATAAATTGGAGTAGGCTGAAGGCGATTACGCTATATTCCTACTGTACACGACGATAAAATTGACACTGCGAAGTGGTGAGCGGTGGAAACCGTCGAGATGAAGAAGAGGAGAAAAAAAGAGGTTAGCGCGGATAACTGGAAAAGATAATGAGCCAGTGAAGCATGAGAAATCCTCGAGTCGGTTCGCTTGCCGCGAGCGGCGGGAGAGCTCTATGGCTGTCGGGGTCTATTGCGACGCGGGCTATTCCCGGGCAAAGTATAGACTCGGCGCGACGGTAGTGGACATGTACGTACCGACTGCGTTGGACGTACGTGATACTTGAGGAGATGATTTTTTTTTTCCTTTCAAATCTCGCAGTGTAGTAACATGTAGACACTGTTTTGCGATGGCTTTTGCCGGCGAGTTTGCGGCTCGTGCTCTGCTGGACGGAGAGTCAACTATGGCTCGGCTGAACTGCGGATTCATCGACACGATTATTCAATGGCGTGGACACAGTCGTTAAAATCCGGCTAGTGTATTTCCCGATTAAAACAACGACCAGACAATTAAAAAACGTCTCTGTAAGAATGGCCTTCATTTACGGAGTGGAAACATTTTACGGAAGTAATTATTGTCTTTTTGTAGTTCATGTAGACAACGTAAAATGCATTATGCGTAATGCGTTACCTGATTCCCAATAACGTGCCTTCCCTGCTATGAAATCTGTATAACGCGTAACGGGTAACGGGTAACGCATTAAAGCTATGACAGTAACGCAACTTATTCTACCCTGAAAGGGCCATACAATGTTACACTCGGGCGTTACAGCCTCTCGTCGGGAGAACGAACTAACCAAAAGAGCTCTCCCGGGACGCGAGCCAAGTTCGGTCAAACCAAGTGGAACAAACAGCGAGAGGCTACGACGCTCGGAACGAGGAAACATATAAGCGGACACATAACGTATATTGTACGGCTAGGAACGAGATTCAGACAGCGTAACCGAAACTCCACCAACGGACATATTATATGCGGTCAATCTAATCGGATGTAAACACCTTTTCGCCAATTAAACATGGCTCTACTTTTTTCTCACTGTAACGTACATCAAACAACGACAACGACAACGACAACGACAACGACAACGACAACGACAACGACAACGACAACGACAACGACAACGACAACGACAACGACAACGACAACGACAACGACAACGACAACGACAACGACAACGACAACGACAACGACAACGACAACGACAACGACAACGACAACGACAACGACAACGACAACGACAACGACAACGACAACGACAACGACAACGACGTTATGATTATTTCAGAGATATTGTTTGTATAATAATAATAATTATTATAAAAACAATATTTCTTTGGCGGATGATTGTTGGACGAGGATAAAATTTGCATAAATGTTATTCGAATGTGTACAGAGGAGAGAAGACGAGACGAGACGAGACAATACACAAGGGGTCGGGACGAACCATGACAAATTGTGAGGTTCCAGAGAGAATCCAATTGACCCGAGAAGCTTTCACTTGCCTTATGCTACTCCCCTCTCACCCGCTATTCGCGGTATAGGTTTTATGTTTACGAAGGTTATCGCTCACGATAATTCTCATCTGGCTAAAGTTGCGGCGCACGTTGGAACGCGTGTATACACTGCCTTCCCCGGTAACATAAGTGTGCAGTAACGTGTAGGTAGAGGAACACGTATACGAGAGCCGAGTTGGAATATCTCGTCGATAATGGATGAATGTAAGCATAGAGAACGCGCAGACACGGAATCGGTCGGGAATAAATCAAGCGTACCACCATTGGAACTGCTGCCTGGAGAGTTCAAAAGCGGTCGAAGTAGGAATATAGTGGCGAATGGAACGATCTTGACTGGGCGGAGTATCGGCATTAAGGTGGACGTCCCGGTTATTGACCATATACTACGAATTAACAAGAAACGGGTGAATGCCGCTGTTGGAATTAGCTGTTGGAAATACATTTATCTTTTATCACGAACGTTTTATATTGTGTCTTTTTTTCGATGCCCTTTCGGGTCCGGATTGACGTCAGGTCAAAATGATGTGCGGACCAGACTTTTTTTTCGGAGCTTTATGAATAAATTAAGAAAAAAAACTATCCCAATATATAATTATCCCAATTTAATGATACTCATGTTATTATTGGCCCGCAATCGCGTATTAAATAATATAAATGAATAATAATAAAAAATTATGAAAATATAAATAAAAATCCCGCAACATACATCATCGTACGTCTTTTCTTGCAGTAGACACGATAGGCACCCGACTTTTTCCGCGATGCCATTGCAAAGCAAAGAAATTGTTGTTTGAAAATACGCATGAAAATTACTCATGTTTGCAATGTTGGCTATAAAAAATGCCAACAAGTTTACTTCTTGCTGAATAACAGACTTTGCACTAGTAGTAAAAATGCGTATTTATTAAAAACATGTTACAATGCTTATCGGTAGATCTTTCAAGTACGTAACAGACGTCTTGGTGATTACATGTAGGTGTGGCAACAATAATTGCTAACGAACCATCGACCTTGGTCTGTAAGCCCACTGGAACGTTGGTATTGACAAAGGTATAAAAAGAGATTACCTGAATGTATCTGTCGTATGAGAAAAAGAAAACAACAACAAACATCAAATCCTATGTGTTCCACACCGGTGTACTTCAGAACGAGCTATTCGTTGCTCCGCTGTCGGCAGTCCGCAAAATTGCTTCACCAGTTTGGTCGGACCAAGTGGTCTGTTCACCGTTCGCGTATTTAATGGCTCTCTGTCCGTGAAGCGGGGCTCTCGCTTGATACCCCTGCACGTTTACGATACACACATCCTTCGCGGCAGTGTACTAACATGTCTAGAACAACGTGCCCGCCATTGTTCGGACCACCCTACAGCGACGGTTCTAAACGCAGTGTACAACACGCTAATACCTCACAACTGCCTATTGTAATACGATTTCGCCCCGATAAAACGAGCCTTCGAGCAGGACAAAAAAAAAAATCAATCCCCTTAGTCTATTTTAATCTGTATGAGGAGAAAATAAAATTTTTCATCGCTTCACCTGCACGAAAAAATAATTAAATACTCGAGAGCGTATTGGGGATTTTTTTTTGCTTGCAAGATTAATTTGCGTTGCGCAAAAAAAAAAAAAAAAAATGTCGAGCTCTCTACTTTACTGGTCGGGGATATCGGTGTCGAGAGTCAATGTATTTTTTATGCAAATATGGAGACGTTACTCTCGAGCGGTAAGTCCGAAGCAATAAAAAAAGAAGAAAAAAAACGAGGAGTCATCTCTTCTGGTTGACTGGTCGACGATCGTCGCGTCGTTTCCACTTGGAGAGGCCTCAAGTCCCCCCTCCCCTTCGCGCTATTCCTTCTCCATACTTCGACGCCGAGTTTTTCCTCTGGCTCTCGGTTAATTAATACAAAATTCCGGAGCTTTTTGGCGTGCGCAACTTGTCACGGACTCAGACGACGGCTTCGTCGTTTCGCGGCTATCCGGCGACGACCTACTTTTTAATAACGGACAAACTCGCTCGAATGATATCGCGTGCAGGGTCGAGTGTTTCGGTGGAACGAGATTTACACACTGTTGTAAAAGTTTCGCGCACAGTAAAAACGGACTCGGGGTATCTCGTATCGTTGCGCGTGCCAATTGCATTTTGTTGTTGTATCGATTCTACACCTGTCAAGATACACTCTGCGGAATAAAAAAAAAAAAATCAACCAAAATAAACCCTCTAAATTTTGAAGAAATAATGTTTGGCACTGGACCACAACTAGCGTTTCGATTGCACTACAAACGAACCTAAAAATACCTATCCAGGGTGAAAAATCTAAAAGGAATATCGCGATTTTCTTGATGTTCGGTAGTTAAAAAATGTACCCTTAGACGACTCACCGCCCATGATAATAGGGATGCCACATTGACGCTGAAATCCCTCGTACAATTATAATTTACCGTTGTTTGTCGTTCTTTGAGGACAGGCATAAATGCCCCAGTCAGTGCAAAGCTCGTACGCTGAGTCACGGGGAAAAGGCGTCATAGAAATAGCGAGAGAGCCGTAACACAAAGAGCCGACACCGACGAACGGATTGTGCCGATTGACAAATGCCGACGGCTCCTCGCGAGCGCGTGGGCGTGCGCACGCGCTGCTTATTTTTCATCAGCGCAGAATGAATCTTCCGTATCAATGTACAGCTGTACAGTATATTCTACTTCTAGTACGTCTAGCGTGAAAAGCGTTCGTAGCGAGGCAGAAAAACATTGGCATCGTCTCACCCTCTTCCACCGGGATATTCGCCAATTCCTCAGCCGAGATTGAATTTCTCAGGTTCAATTTCTCCGAATATTTATTATAGTCACTAAGTACCGAACAATAAAACAATCCCGGAACGTTTCGTTTCGTCGATGGCTCGGAGATATAAAAATACGTACAATATCGCGGAACGAGAGAAGATTTTTTTTCGCATTTTCTTATGCTCATGGAGACGTTTTTCATGACATATCAGAGGCCCGAAATGGTCTCTGGACCGCGCGCCACAGTCTTGGGGATACGGTGTGTAAAACTTAGCGGGAGTCGATTTTCTATTTTGGTCCCTGGCGTCTGCATCCCAACTCCTCGGCTTGGGTCTTGTCGGGAAAACGGTGAAAGCTTCGGACAAGGTGAGGAACGAGCTGTCATATGTAGCGTCTCGACGCGGAATTTTCAAAAGAAAAAACGTATTGAGCGGAGCCACGCCAACCCTTCGACCCTCATTCCGACCCCGAATTCAAGCACGTTTCACGATAACAGAAACTTTTTTTTTCTACAAAAATAAATAATAAGGTATATATATATCTCTATAATATAAAAAGATTTCGCCGCCGTGTCAAGAATCGAGGGGGGGGGGAGAGAATCATAAGGGCTTAAGTCCATCCTTAAAGGGCCTTGGAATTATAAGGGCCTAAGTCCATTTAGCATAAGGGGATTGGAATAATGAGGGGGGTAAAAGACTTAGAATAATAAGGGCGTGAGTCTTTTTTTAAATATATGTATCTCTCTATAATATAAAAGGATTTCGCCGCTGTCGCCGCCCCGCTCCCGATATTTTTGTGCGCACGCACGCACGCACACTAAATGTGATTTTTAGATGTTTTGGAACATTCTGAACACGTTTTCATAAAAATGTCGAATTGTTTATTTCATGAAAACAAAGCTTCCTCAATGAGGAGTTCTGCATGTAATTTCAATTTTTGTGTATGCAAGAATAGCAATTTCCATTGGGGAACGTTGCAGGTTAGTATGGAGCAGAATTTTAGCAATGAACTCCAACTTGCGCGTACTGGCTCGTGGATCGTTGAATTTACGAACATCAGAAGAAATCAGGATCACCGATCGAATGGGCACTACATCGGCTCGCACGAGATACGCATAGTCGGAACGGCGATGCCGGTGGCTGTGCCGGGTCGTGTCATGAATAATGTAGAAGCGATAGAGAACCCGCGGTAGACACAGCTACGAGGAGAGTCGCTAGCGCGAGACGACCGAGTCACCCAGCTGTCAGTGGCCAATTACCGGCACTCTCAATGTGTGCATCTATATAAAACAAATAAATCGAGGCGCGACCCGATTACGCATAAATTAAGATCGTGGCCTTTGCTCGACGAGGCTCGACCTAAACGGCGAGCTCGGGTGCAACCGAGAAGCTTTTACGTCTCGGCCGATGAAAAACAATGTTTTTTGGGACAACAACAAAAATTAAATAAATATTAATTTTTTTTAAACCCGATGCCATATTCGTTGCAACGTAGACAATGGTAAATACGATAAAATTTTTTTAACGATGAAGGCTCACAAACGCTCAAACACGTGTGCCAAAAATCCCCAGAAGGCTCTACGACCTAATTGCGATAAAACAACAAAAATAGGGATCAAACAAAAAATAGGGATCGGTCTCGAGTTATGAGAATTTTTATTTTTATGGTCTCACACACACACACACACGCACGCACGAACGCACGCACGCACGCACGCACGCACGCACGCACGCACGCACGCACGCACGCACGCACGCACGCACGCACGCACGCACGCACGCACGCACGCACGCACGCACGCACGCACGCACGCAGATATTTTTTCTAAATATGATTCACACATTGAGAGAAGGAGAGATATTACCGTAGCGCATAGTAGTAGGGAACTAGGGCGCCACCTATGGTGAGAAGTACCGGATTTATAAGGATTTTTCGTTGATATTGTGATAAAAATTCTTGGAAAATCTAAGACTTTCTACTACTATGTGCTATGGTAATTTTTCTTAGATGATCGGTAGTTTTTACTGAATTCTCCTCTCTATGCAGATGTTTGGAACATTCTAAACACGTTTTCATTAAAATCTCGATTTTTTTTGTTTTATTTTTCACGAAAACAAAGTTTCCTCTATGAGGAAGTAAAATGAACCTTTTAATTGATACTACTAATCTTTTAAAATAAAGTAATAATAGTCAGTTTTAAAACATTAATCTTTAATTTCATTGATAAATCAGTTGATCTTTTAATTATGAATCTTTTTTGTTAGTTAAAATAAAAATAAAACAAATATATATATATATATGTGTGGATGGATGTGAGAACTCGAGAAATATTAACACGACGAAAAATCGGTTTCTCCCCCAACGTGGAAGTTCTCGTGTACGGCAGAGATACGGAACGGCTGAAGGTTACGCCTGGGTAATAATCAAGCTAATAGTACACGCTAGGCTCTTCGTGCATCGTGCGTAACGGTAGAAGAAGAAACAAGTATATTATGGATAGAAAGACAGAGAGAGGATGAGCCGGGGGTCCAAAGGTGAAGTCGCACTCTTCGATTCGCTTGACCCGCGAGCGTGCTCGATGACCACACTTCATAAAGAGATCTTTCCCGAGCGCAATCGCATCTACATGCATGAATTTCAATGTGTATTCGCGAGAGATATTCTCGGCAAGACGCGAACGACGATTTACGATCTGCCTCGCGCGCACACGTAGAGCCTGGAATATACATGTCCGCTACATAACATCGAGGCCGAACGGTGACAATGTTTGTAACGAATGCGCGCTACCGTTGGTTATAGGCTGCAGCAGTTGATATACAGTGTGGCCATAAATCAAATGAGTTGCTCGACTGTGTATCGTGTATCGCAGACTCGATTATAAAAGAGGAGTTGACAATTCCTTCGAGCTATTCGAAGATACCTAATGAGACGTGCACTCGTATTTGGGGGTTTCGCACAATTTTTATCGTTCGGGCCCAAACAACGCACCCTACTCGTTCATTCGAGACACGAATCATGCCATTGTACTTTCAGACTGTTTCCCTCTTCGCGGCAGGGAGTTTCCTTAGGAAACAACGAAAGCTAACGTGTATCCACTCACTCGCGGTCTATCGTAAACGGGACATCTGGCGGGTGATTATTAATGCACTCGAAAACCTGTTTAAAAATAACCAATCTGCAAATCAATATTTGTCGAAATTATCGGCGCATTTGTTGTCGGTCTAAACAAATTCAGCGAGTATTAAAGAATAAAATAATTGTTTGTGTCTGCCAAAAATGAATGCTGCTGCGGTTAATTAAGATGATACAATAAAATTGAAAGATTTTCAATAATGGACATGTAACAGTTTGCGGCCTCTTGAACATCGTAAAGGTCCGGCCAATTCATCCGCGACGTTCCATCCCGCAGTTTCGATCTCTCGGATGCCTCGTTGTAGCCGATTCAGGCGTCGAGACGACGCCGACTGTTTCTCCGTAGCTAGACCCCGTAAGTGCGCGGTAACGTCCCGACGATGCTTAATCTCGTTTGTCGGACGATCTGTCGTGTTTCCGGAGCGGCTGTTCGCAACTAACAGCGCTCAGTGCGAAATATAGTGTCGCGGGTTACGTGGAGCTGAGGTAGTGAATTGGATTCTGGGTCGACTGGTCCGGTATGCTGTCAACTATGGGAGTACTACAAGAAGATTTCTTCGCCGATTGAAGAGTATTTTATAGAAAATTAATGCCTTTTTTTTAGGAAATCCTATATCCGACTGCAATTTATTGAATTGACAGAAACCTTACCTTTTTCATAAACAGCATTATTTTTTAAAGATTCAAATATTGCCAAAATGTAATGCGTCGACAATTCAGGCGTGGATCGTAAGTAAAAAAAAAAAAAAATGTACAAAAACAGCGATGCAATATTTCAACGAAAAAATTGTTTGCCTCTACTCAGGTTGCGTTTCGATATATAGAAATTTTTGTTGCTCGCACCTCTTTAGCGTAAATAGGAAGAAAAAAATGTTAATAAAAAAATTGACGACGCTGGGTATACAGGCCGAAGCGGTTATATATTATACATATGCTTTCCTCCTCGGAAGACTCGAGGTCGACCGATCGAAAGTATAACGGCCCGGTATTACCGTGTAGCGTGGCCGGTAAACACGGTAATTGAGCCGAGTTAGCCGTCGCGAAACGCGAGTGCCTGCCGCTCGTTCGCGGAGCTCTCTGGGCGCATAAGCACACGGGGAAAGGGATAGGCTACCGCTCGCAGGATAATAAGTCTACCGAATCGATCCGGAAACACGATTTTCCATGACACGCCACTCTTTTTTTTCGTCGGCTCTACCGCACGGGACGTAAAACTCACGATTGTTATTTCCATCATATAGACATAGAAAACATGGGGACACGACGAGCACCACTCGTCCCACTCGACAATTTACACGTCGACAGAAAAGATGACGATAATCCTCTGAGAAGACGACAAAAAAAATTATATCTCTTTGACTGTGCATAAAAAAAAAACCATATTAAAAGAAAATGAAAAAATGAATCTTAATTGAATCCAGTAAAACTTGTACGTAATACATGATAAAAATAAAAATAAAAATGATTGCCGGTGTATCGATATCGATAGTAAGATCTCTCCGGCGTCAGGAGTATCACTTCATATCCTGGATGTATGTTATACTCCGTCGCTGCTGCTCTATGCAAGCCTTCGAGTCACGCGAGCCGGAGGCTATGGCGCCTGTGCGATGCGCGATCGCGGAGAGGATAGTAACTACTAACCTTCCAATCCTAGATATTTATTTATTTATTTATACGTAACTCTAATGAATTTTCATTTATGTAATTTATCCAACGAAATGGAGTATGCCGATGCGTTTGTCCAAATTTCGATTTAATGGTACAGCCGAGCATTGAAGGAAGGGATACGAGAATTTGACTGTAAATGGTTATACGTGTCGGCAACGACATTCGGGCAGGCTTCACGTTCGCGGTCGTTTCGCGGCCCGGGATCGCGGACCCATCGTGGCGGCATTGTGAAATCTGACTCGCGTGTATACGCTCGCTATCGTCGTTAAATCGTCGGGGCCTTGTTCACCGGCACGGGACCGTTGATTTAGTGCTTGTACGAGTCGACGCTATTATCAGTAAGCGACCTCCGATGTCGGTACAATAGGCAAACTTTTTTTTTTTCGGCGGTGGGTTTAGAAACTGTAATAATATACCGCGGGGCAAATTATTATATATCCTATGCGTCAAACAACTGAAACTCATAACTTGATAATCACTTGAGCTATCGAGCTGAAATTTCTAAGGTAAGTGGAGGGATGAAACCTCAATGCTTGGTTACATTTTTAGCTAAGTGATTTCACTCATAAAAAATTTTACGCGTTCTTGATGTTTGCCGAAAAACACTCTTACAATTTTTGAGTAATCAGGCCAAAAAGTTGTACACAGAGGGACTACTATCGACCGATGAATCTTATTTTTTATTTGGCGAGGATCGATCGATCCGTTTAAATTTCATGAGATTTTTAATTTTTTTTTTTTTTATTTACGAAAAATTCGTATTTTCTTTTTGACGTGAGTTTCCGTATCAAATATTGAGTTGAAAGTAAAATAAGCGGCAAATTCGTGATCAGTGGAAAAAATAGATTAAATAAAGTCCCGGAGCGACGATTAAATAAAAAAAACTTTTTCAGGCATGTTTATAACCAATGATTGTAAAAACGAGCGAATTGCATATTCTCAAATAACGATTTCTTTGCTTCTCAATGGCATCGCGGAAAAACTCAGGTGCCTATCATGCTCTATGACAAGAAATACGCAGGATGATGTATATGATGGGGTTGAAAAAGCTTGATAAAGAGGTATCATTTGGATTTCGTGAGTAAAAATCGAAAGTGGTAACAAAAATTCAGGAGCGCATAATTATTCCATGTATTTTTTCGGGCCGATCACAGATCCGGCAAAGTGAACCTGAATCAGTCAGTCGTTTTACATAAAAGTCAAACACGACGTTAACGTTGAAAAAAAGTTGAAAATTGAAATTTTCAACTTTTTGGCTCGCTACCTGTCGGTCTGCCCACTTTTTGTGTTGCCCCCGCGATGTAAGGGTACCCCATTATGCGTCGACGATTTTTTTTTTTTCAAACCTAAAAATTGATCTTAGGAATCCAATTTTTTTTGTTAAAAGCATTAAGTATACGGTATTGGTATCGCGATGGCAACGTTTTTCGCATAGCTTTTCCATTTTTCCCCAGTGTCCCCATATGTAGGTATGTATGGTTTATTGCGTATCAGGGGTACGGAGTTACTTCTAGAGAAGGGGCGGGGGGGGGGGGGGGGGGGGGGTAGGGGGTGGCGTAATTATTCTGGCTGTTTACAACATCGTTTTATGATATTTATATACTGAGGGCAAAAGATGTTAACATTAAGCTCTAGCTAACAAAGTTGTGCAATCTTTCTAGCATTGCGCAATCGCGTTCTGTCGTACTTATAATTTCGATTATATAATATCTTCTATGTTCTTGTAATGTGGGACATCGAAGTATAAAGTGTTAGATCGCTTCGTCTTCTTGTGTTTACATATTTTACATATTTGCTGCGGGTCTAGTTTAGCCGTACATTGCTTATAACTTATGATGCAGTAAAATTTATTGGCCAACCTAATTGTTGGGTTATTATTCGCTTTACAGTTATAGTCAGATGTAAAGTAAGGTGTTTTACTATATATTTATATGTAGTTGACAACAATGAGTAAAGGAGCTGAAGCCGAACAGTAGAAGTGGCCGCAAGGCCAAGTATCGACTCGGGTTTCCGGGTGGCCGACAATGAAGGAGGGACACGCACAGAGCCGTTCTCTCTGTGATCAGGCAAAGAAGAAAATCCGGTGGCTGGTCCCCGAGTGTTTCAAGCTGTGACCATGATGCACCCTTCCTCTTCCCCTTACCCTTGGTCGCTTTGTCACGTTACTCGATCTTGTCGTTGCCGAGGGAGCAAGCGAGCGAGCAAGTAGAGTGAAGAAAGGCTCGATAAAAAAATAAGAAAAAAAAAAAAAAGTCTCCAAATCTGTTGTTTATTTGTGCGAGAGGCCAGCCTGCGCTTTTCCTCGAATAAATCTTTCGCTCTACAAATAATGAATTTCATTACGCATGGCTGTTATCTATGGCTCTATCGTGTACATCTGAGTACAAAGTAGCGAGTTCGTAATTCTGAGCCTTGCAACGAGAGCATACGTGGTACACACTGTATTTAATTATTTATTTTTATCTATTTATTCTTATGGATTGCTTCTTTCATCTTATTTCCTATTTGAAATTTCATTTAATTGTGTATAATTGGGCCCGGTGGGTTAACTAAAAAAAAATCCCATCGAGTTAATTTGTACTTGACGTTGTGCGATTTTTAGTAAAGCGATCAGATTCATCTAACCGCCGACAGCTGGGTCTCTCGCAGTTTCTGAGCGTGCTGAGTAACTTGACAGCTCATTGGCGGTCTCCGTGTTGGCGAATAACCGAGACAATGTCTTTGGGGACTGGAGTGAAGTACCGTATATCTGCACGAATATGTGTATAGTGTATACTTTTGAGCATAGTCATACCCGCGCGGTACCTATATACAGCACGTGGGTCGCTGATAGAACGGCGCGGCGTACGGGCACGTAGTAGCTCAGGTAATAGCCGAGTGTTAGCACGATCGGAGAGGCGATAGAGTCGGTCTTTTCATAGAGAGGTTCGAGAGTATATATGAGATAAGCCGTTATGAAGGAGGCACGAGGATAAAAGGCACAGTCGCTCGGTGAGAGTACATACAGAGAGCCCGAGCGCACCGAGGCTCGAAATAGGATCGAGGAAAAAAGAAGGGAGAGAAGAGGGGCGGTTTGAAACGCTCCAAGAAGAAGAAGAAGAAACCGAGTGGGTCGTAGGCTTTCGACCGGCAGACTGGGAGACGTTCCATAGAAGGAGGAAAAGATGATTCCGATAAAGGTCGGACAGTCATCGGCCACTCGCCAATTTGGAGTTCGGCATGTCTTTTTCTTATGGAGGGATGCTGATATGCCAATAACTGGTTCATCGAGCGAACCTCTCTATTAGGGTTCTGTAATAGGCAGGTGACTGCCACAGACTGCCGGTTTCTCCTGGCTTATTCCGTCCCGTCGTCCCTCTCTCTCTCTCTCTCTCTCTCTCTCTCTCTCTCTCTCTCTCTCTCTCTCTTGGCCATTGGAAACGAGCAAACGAATAACACGTATCGACTTCCGCCGCGAGACAATCGCCTCTCGCCCCTCAACCTCCCCTCGAAGACTAGATGTGGACACAATTTCGGACAAATAACGTCTTAAAAAGGTTCCTCAAAAATATGAAAAATGAGAATTTCGAAAACGCGCATGCAACTCCAATCTGCAGAAAAATATATTCATCGCATTTCAAATGTTTTTGTTGTTGTGATTAATCCTTTAATCTATTTAAATTAAGTGACAAATAATGAAATTGCTGAGCTACGAATTGATCGCTGTAAAAATTTAAATGCCGTGTGAATTCCTGGTACTTTTGTCGCTCAGATTAAAGATTTTAGCGAAATTGATCGCACTTGGTAATCCTTATCACCGTTATCGCCAATGTATCCTCAAAAGGGTCAATTTTATATACATCCATCCATGCTCTTTAAACGGCGATTAAAATAAATCCACGGATTTATGTGTACAGCATAGTGCCGCTATTGGTGTCGGATAAAAAAAGCGTGTAACCGTTTGTAACGCCATTAACTGTCGACATACACGTCGATGCTGGCCAGAAGTAGAAAGTGTTAATTAACCGTGACGTTACGTATCCAGCGGGGCCAAAGTCGCATACGGCAGTGCCTCGCTGCTGTAGGAACTCCACGGGTGCTATGGGAATTATCGCCGAGGGTCTTGAGGCAGGAACGGATACTCTTTCTTGCATTTATTTTTTCCTTTTCCTTATCCATGCTCCGCCGGCTCCAGCAATACATACGATACCAGCACGTAGCCACAACACTACTGTTAGCGAATTTTATTTAACGATTGAAGAAAATCCCAATTTTCCATTCGTCCTTCACAAACGAAGAGTGTGTCGGTGTGCCGGCTTCTCGGCGCAATAGCTTTTCATTTAAACTTCGTCCAAGCTGTTTAAATACCTTAGGAACTAAACTTGACACTTCTTCATTCGTGGGTGTACATGTACCTATGTGTGTAGGGGTTATGTACGCAATATTAGCTCGGCTGTTGAAAACGGTGTAAAGTCAAACGAGGATTTCATCACGTCCGCGCACGTCGAAGCATTCAATTTTACCTCATTGTCGACAAGATTTTTTTAATACGAGAAGGAAAACAAAAACATTCGTTATCTGTTTTTTTGTTTTCAAATTTTTGTAATACACCGTACGAAACCTTATATTTTAATCTGAATATACCTACTTTGCAAATGGTCCCGTGAACAAATGAACAAATAAATAAAATAATAGGCTACAGAGGTGAGCTCATTCCCCGAATCTCCATTGCGGAGAATGCAAACTTGTTTCGGCTTCGACAACTAAAATTAGTAGAAAGTGTTGATTGATCTCGGAGCAGGGAACGTCCGTCTTGCGGGTAGAATTTTACAGAGGAATTTAAATGTCGGCGAGAGGCGATCGTCCGTTCTTTCATGAGTTTTTCGGAAACGGAAACAACATATCTATAGGCTTACAGGCGAGATAGCTTTACGGTGAATTCTCAGCGAGAGTCCGCGGAGTCGGAAACTAGGAGTGGAAAAATAGTGGAAAAATAGTGGAAAAATAGTGGAAAAATAGTGGAAAAATAGTGGAAAATACCGAAACGCATTAACTGTGCGAAATATGTGAATTATTCGAGCACCGAGGAGAAAATGTGAAGCTGAGACTCGTAACAATATGTACGTCGATAAAAGAGGGCCAGGAGACGTTCGCATCGGCGCCTGTGTGGACAGAAACGGTTTGAGACTAATTCAATAAGTGGAGAGAACGTCGACGGGTAGCAAGCAGGATCTAAATAAACTGAAGCGTGTGACTATCGACGTCGTTTGACGAAGCTAGATCGCCGTCGCTCATACTTTTCTTGATAATTATCGGCGCAGTTAATTATGCAATTGCAATCAATGGGTTACACTCGTTGTTAATTTGTCATTACGGGCGGCAACTTTATAGTATAATTATCTCGTTTCGTCCAGTCTCCGGATTGCCAGAACTGTTTTTCTCGGACCGTTGGTCAGTGCTACAGTCGCTACAGTCGCGGCACGGTATAGGACGCCACCTTGTGTTGTAAGGTCGCCGCCTCCTATCTTATTTGGTTCACCTGTGGCAGTATCCCTCGCTCATGAGTCCAAGATGTGGGAAGAAGTGTGGTTCTCGAGATAAACCTTCATCGTGTCCGGACCGCGCTTCCATATTTCATGCTTCGTGTACGGACAAGTGTAAAATTCTCCATAACTGGGGCTTGTCCCATTGTTGTGGCTCGCGTCCGTAATCGCCAGCAGCTATAGTTGATCCATCTAAAGACTCGCAGGACAGTATGCGGCCAATAACATTTGGGGATTTACACTCGGCTCTCGAGAAACGTGATGCTCTTAGAGGTTCGATTAAGGATGTAATCTGCGTGACCCGAACGCCAGCTTCGGGTCTCATTTGACCAATCTATGTCTGCTGTGAATTCTCGGCGCGATTCTGTTGACCCTCGATTTGTCGCGATTGAGACTGAGGTCACGGTAGTCAAATCGGATATCGCGGAGCTTCGGGAACTCGGTCTCTCCGAAGAAGCTATTATTAGTAATTCTTTTTGACATTCCGGAATCAGATAATTCCGAGGCCTTAAATCAGTGTTTGATATTCTCGCTCCATTGTCTGTGCCGGTCCATCCGCTCCTATCGCTGCTGCCGCTTGGAAACCGAGACCGCTCGTTGTCGCACTGGGTTCCAGCTCGGATGCCCTTTACTTGTGTCTTAAAAAGTCGCCAGAGTCTTAAGCTCGGTGACAGGCTGAGTAAAGTAAAAAGCGATCAGACGGCGAGACCCCGTGGTCAATTGACTGCTGCGAGAGCACTGCTCGAAGAGAAGCGGAAAGAGAGGCGTCATTCAATAAAATTATGGCTCTCAAAAAAATCTAATTTCGAGCGGTCGTCTTCCGTTTATATTAATTTATTTTCATGACGTGTGTGGCTGAATAAATAAACTTTTAGAACTGTAAACGTCCCTTACGGTCCACGCCGTTAACTATGACCATTAATTTTTTAATATGTACTGTTAAGTCTCGCGAGCGTCTGAAAAGTAATCTTCATTGATAATGATCATCCTCCTCTCTCTCTCTCTCTGTGATTTTTAGTTTAACTTTTGTGTAAATAGAGGGGATGTTTGCATTCTTCAACACTCCAACGCTTACTCGAAAGCAGACTGTGAGTCTCTGAATTATTTTGTAGCATCTATATTTTATGCTTTTATGCTGGTCACTCTCACTCTTTCAAATCGCTTGATGGAGTTTCCCATCAATTTGTAATTGCTCTCAGCCAGTTTTTACTTAAATAAATAAATAAATAAATAAGGGAACATTATGAGAAAGCAATACGAATATTTCTGTTTTCAAATTTTATGATGAAGCGATATGAAAATTTCCATTTTTATCATAAAAAAAACTTGAAATATGAATGGATTCGATCACTTTTTTTGTTTTTTTTTTTTTTTCTAGTAAAAAGGTTGGTACATTTCACATTGCATATTTATATTAATTTGATCATTTTTCTAATTAAGATTAGTGCCCGTGGCGAGAAAAAAGAATTATGAACAACTATGTGATGACGAAATCCTTGATGAACGATCATACCTTCTTAATTGTCCAAATATTCATTAATCTTTAAACCTGGGATTACCTGTCATTACACTGTCCGCGAGGCGAACTCAATGGTTACGAATTCGGATCGCTCTATCGAATCCGAGAGAACATTCGCTGCGGGTTATCCCACACATTGACGAATCAATACACACCTACGTTGAAGCTCGCGGTCAAATCGGATGTGTTCGTGCGTGTGTACCTATATATGTGTGTGAATGAGGATTCCGTACATGAGCTTTCAGGATGAACGTCAACGGGTCCGCGTCAGCGGCAGCCACTCTATCGTACCCGGTTGTGCATGTCCCTCGTGTCGTCTACATAACGTGTATGCATAATTCGATACAATGTAACTCGCTGGATACACCGTACAATTAGTGTATACGCGGACGTATTGCGTGCGGCCGGCCCGTGCTCCGACCGACTCCCTGTATGCTGAGTGTGATCCCCACCGGAACATGGACATTTCGTACTAACTCCAGGCGGAAACTACTAAAGTCGATTGCGAGATTCCATGTTTAAAAAATTTTAATATGTATTATTTTTTGGGTTTTTGTTTAATGAAGAGCAAATGGAATTACGGCGATATTGTAGGGTAGAAACGCGGTTGAATCTCGAATATTTGTAAAATTCTGAAGTAGAGCGAATAATTATGTAGAGATTAATTTTTTGTCGTGAGATTTCGTTGAGCGATAAGAAATACAATTTATTAGAAGAATATCGCGACCGATAGGGCGAAGCTCTTGTTAATTTTCATTGTAAATTTACTCTGTTGAAACATAATGTAAAGGTAACGGAAATTCGTGATCGTTGAAATAAAGGTTGAAACATTTATGTCAATATGTCTCTTACGATTAAAAAACAAAGATCTATTAGGAATACCCCACGGAGATTTATAAAGCAGGAAATAATCATTATCGTCGTGAAAAATAATTTTCAACGGTCAAAAAAAGTTTCTAGAATCCTTGATAAATGAATCTCGAATTTCAGCGGCAATCGACGATAAGTGACATTATATTGTCACGATCCGCAGCATCTTGGCCGCAGTCATTTACATAACAGATTTAACTAAATGAAACTATCGTAATTCCAGCAAATCGTCGATAATTCCAAGTAAAATTTCGATGCATTAACCCAGGATCGAGGATAGCGAGTTCGCTGTTAGGCGGACCACCGTCGACGTTATAATAACCCTCCGTGCCGAAATTTCATGGGTACGGAGGGTTATTCGTGTTCTATGGTGTTCCGAAAATCCAATACCATAATCGAATTGATACCGAGGAGGCATTTTAATGTGACAGGGAACTGTTGTCTAATGCCGCGAGCTCTCTTGTGTACAGGCCCGTACGATTATGTGCCACGAATTGATGGTGACCGGGTACGGATGGCTTTTACGGATGGTCTGCATTAAAATTCATACCTCACGGGCAATCTTCATTGTAGATTGCCCTTACGCTACTCGGCTACACGTAGCCGAGTAGCGCAAGGGCGTATCTCAATTGTTTACACCTAAAACGGCCTGGAAAACGCCATTCCGTTTGTGAGCAGTGGATACAGTGTTCCCGCACCATCTAGGAAACGACTTCGTAATCTCCTATGTGTTGATCCATTTTCATTCATCCATCCATCCATCCATCCATCCATCCTCCCATACTACCCCCGGTCACCAGCCACGTAATCGGGACTGTATAATATAATAGGAGAAAACGCTCGGGAGGTACAGATGTAACCGGATAGTACGATGAAAAGAGATACGGCGAGTTAGCTTCGCGAGATGAAGGGTTCGTCTTCATCCATCCATTCTCCCCCGTTACCCCCGTCCAGCAACCGCGTAATCGGGTGTATCTTCCTCCGGGGTAACGGAGACGATAGAACGCTCGGGGATAACCGGGGGACAGTTGTATGCGGAAGCTACGACGGAAAGAGAGTTGGCGCACACAGAGATTCGGCGATTCAGTTTGGCGACATGCAGGGTACCTACTTCTCTCCGGGTGTAGAGAAAACACCGACACCGACACCGACACCGACACCGACATCACCGTTCCGGTGTGCTTGCGTCTATACATGCGCGTGCGCGACGGAATCCTCCGGCCACGGAGTCCATTCGCGGGAGTGGGAGGGAAGGCGAGATAGTTAAACCCCGATGCGAAGGAAAGAGCGATAGTACGGAGCCGGATGGAGACGGTGTATGCTGGAGGCCGAAGCCCAGATAGAGAAACATCGGAAAGAGGGAGGGGGCGGAGGTCGGCTGAAGGAGAGCGGAAGAAGAGTCGATGAGGGAGAGAGGCAGACGGAATGATATTTCCTCTCTCGCTCTTCCGCACACGCACGGTCGACCGCCCCTGCCGGCGGCAGCCATTTTGTGCTGCTGTTGGATGCCGGTTTACTGTAGGTACAGCCGGCATTCCTGGCCTGGGAAAATATTGCCGCGGATCCCCGGGAATCCTCCTTTCTCTATCTCTCCCTCCCGCCCGCCGTTCGCTTTATGGCTCTGAGAGTTGGAAACGAGAGAGACGGAGATACAGAAAATCCCGGAGGCTGTAATATTAGTGCGCTGTGCATCCAGAGACTGAGGGGGAGAAAAAGAGGCCTACCGGTGATGGCACTCGGGAACGACGAGACGAGGACTCGTCCAAGATGAGTGAGGCGGTTCACGGTTTTAAGAAGACGTGGAACGAAAATTTGCCGAGTACCCGGATGATCTCTGTCGGAGAACATCGGTACAGTCACGTCAACGCAGTTATATAGTGCTTATATCGAGACTTTGGAAGTGATAGGAGATTAAACTCTTGGATCGCTGTACGAGGATAAGTTTTAGACTCGATCTCTCTATTCCGCCTGCTTGCTGAGGTATCTCGCTATCTTCCTAGCGCCGTCGAGCAATCTTCAAGTGTCGGGCACTTTGTTCCATTCGCGATTAACTCTAATAGAGTCGAGCTAAAATTCTTTGATGCATGGTAGGATTGATGTATATATGTATACTAATCCGTTGGGATACTCTAGCTTTATAACCCATTGATGCTCCCGTGTTGAGAACAGATAACTTTTAGGTTTGATAAAACTTGGAAAAAAAAAAAAAAAAAACTTTAAAGATGTGTATCAACACTTTAAACACACGTCCTTTTTTATTATTAATTTGCTTGCAATATTTCTTTTTCTGAGGCATTCCATTTTTTTCCTTTCGAAAAGTTTACCCAGGTATGAGGCAGGAACTTTCCAGGGATTAAGGCATATTTAAGAAGCACGAGTCAACGAGAGTGGAAGATAATAGGTTGTAATGTAAAAACTTGTAGCACGGTGCTGTGCCTTCGAGGTCCTCCGAATGGATTTTGAATCGATGGCTCCAGTTCGAGCGCATTTATTGCCCAAGAACTTTTACCAAAAGTTGTTCGCTCGTTCAGCAGCACTCGAATCTATATAATTACGCTATGAAAATCTACATTCGATGAAGTAAAAAAAAATAAAAATGCCTGTTCAAAGTTCACACTGAAATGCATTGTATGCAGAGAAAGATTTATTTGCGGGACATCCATGAAATAATTAATTTCGATCAGTGAGTCGTACAGCTGTGTTCCCCAAACTCCTCTAGCCGCTGATGCTGCACACAGACACTGTTGATCTTCAACTTCCGTCTCGCGGGCGAGTTACAATGGGAATATTTTATTAACGTTAATGTCTCAGACTCGTATGATTTGCCGCTTTATTCTACTGTCAGACGAGATCTCTGCTAATTAAACATAGATACAACGACCGATAAATATGTATAGCTAGGCCAGATAATGGATGACGGGTGTGTGTCGTAAGGGAATACGACTTTTCGTGACAATGCTACAAGAGCCGCTATACCGCTACTGTTCCTCGTTGACTTTCGCTGGATTAACAGCGACAGTGATAAAGACTCGTACCGAGCGAGTAACAGAGTTCTCCGCCGGTGCAGAAACACAAATGCATTCCCATACACGCAGACACATGTACGGAGCGGAGTTGCTACTCGACCGCTTGAAATATGTTGACGATAAATTTGCCGATATAATTTGAGATTGGTATATACCACTCTGTGGGAACGATAGCAAAGTCAGCCGAGTTTCGCTCCCGGCGTGATAGACCGTGCGACGAGCAAAACATAACACAACGCTATACGTGTTCCATGCACCACGTCTATGTGCATGCGCCGCGATTATCCTTTCAACGGGAAAGGTGTAAAACATTCTGCAAATTGGATTAAAGCCGGCCAAGTCACTTCCGGGTGTAAACTACAACTGAAAACGTCTACAGATTCATTTTTAAGGATAAATGTATCGAAATAGAACTTTTTTTTTTCTTCATAAATTTACCCTTTGTGATAATTTTCTTTTTTTTTTCCTTTTTTATGTGTATTAGCATTATGTATACGGGGCATTCCATCCCAATTCAGCCATCCTCGGGCACAACCTCTTTTAATTCCAGTGGACCTTTTTTCCTGTTTCCATATACCTTTAAACCGAAACATATATAATAAATTTGTTTCGATTTTTATGAGGAGCCGGCACCGAGCAATTGTCAATTAAAAATGAGCAATTATTAGAAAATTACAAAATTTGAATGTGAAATAACTGTGCATTGGATACGGGTATCGATAAATATTAGGTGTGCAATGGATTCGTCTTGAATCATACTTTAACAAAAAAAAAAATAGTCCGTCATTTTGCACCCTAAAAATCGAATTACGGTGGAAAACATGATTTTCCAATCGCTGGAATTTTTTTTTTGTAAATTCATTGAAAAAACCTTGGAAGAACACCCGAAATTATGAGACCTCAGCGATTATGGTATCTCTGACGGTTTAAAAGATATACATTTTTTTTTAATTTCATAATAACCTTCAATAACTTTAGGGCTATGAATATTCCTTTCTTTCCTGGAATCTATGTTAATAAGAAACAATAACATTACAATTCATTGTGATTTGTATTTGCGTTCATCAAATATAAATTTGGTTTACAATTTCGGCTCTGCAAACGCGTTTTTGTATGACTTATTAACATTTTTTATAGATTTTATACAGAAGCCTTGTTTTGTTCTGCTATTTAAGAACGAAATGAGCCATACAGATCGAAATGAGCCAAACTTTTGATCTAAGCGCATTTTTCATTTGCTTCGTTTGATAATGTCGTGGATTTCACATATCTCGGCATATCTGTAATTTTTCGATTTAATCTTGCCGTTTTATTCAGGTAATACACAATAAAGTGCTTTCGTATGCATTATAGACCGTGGAGATATAAGGCACACGCAAGAATATATTTGATGAAACAAATGAAATTCACAATGAATTGTAATTTTATTTTTCGTTCGTATCAACACTGATGCTAAGGGAAGAAAGAAAGAAAGGAATATTCATAGCCATACAATTATTAAAGGTTATTACGTGATAAATTATCTCTCTTTAAATTATATGTTTTTGAATAATTATATCTTTTAAATCGCTAGAGATACTATAATCGCTGAGGCCTCATAATTTGCGGCGATCTTCGAAAAATTTACAAACAAATTGACAATGTCCAACGGATTGAAAAATCATTTTTTCTACTTTGAGTCGTTTTCTAGCGTGACAAATTTGTTCGAACAATGACGGACTATTTTTTTCGTTACAGTATGATTCAAGAAGAATCTATTGCACACCTGATATTTGCCGACACTCCTATCCAATGCAGAGTTATTTCACATTGAAATTTTTTATTTTTCAATAATTGCTCATTTTCAATTACCGATTAATCGGTGACGAATCCTTAAAACAAAATTTTTTGAAATAAAATTATGTTTCAGTTTACAGGTATATGAAAACCGGAAAAAATGTCGCTCTAATTAGAAGGCGTCGGGCCCGAGGATGACCAAATTGGGATAAAATGCCCCATACGCAAAGTAATGACTCTAAGAGCGTCGCAGCTAAAAATCACATTTCTCGACGTTTCGGACTATTTTAAGTACTCTGACACTAAAA
>OY294019.1:96184-132480 GCA_958510785.1 Exephanes ischioxanthus | reverse complement strand
AGGTATATCCTACCGCACACTCGATTACATTACAACACTATTGACGAGCTGCCCCAGAATTCATTCAACGTGTATCAATTGATATATCATACTGCTGAATTTTTAATCGGATTCTTCTAAACAGCTTCTGAGACATTATTATTATCCCTCTGAAGAACGGCATTTGCCACTTGTTTAATATTACGCACTTTCCTGGGTCACGATTGAATGAATAATGTTTTTAATAACGTCTTTGCGATTATTAAAGCTGTTGTTACTGTACTATTAATTAGATCAATATGGAATCTCGACTCACATACAGCTCACATCTTGCCATATCGATTCACTATAAAGAGGCTAATTCTTATTTTGGTTTATATTTTGAAATTTTATTTATTTTTGGCTAAGTTTTAAGGCAGCAAAGACGTCGTCGGGTTTCGAAAATCATTATCGCAATAGCAGTTGCTTGAACGAATTGACCTAAAAAAAATGCTCCGTTTCGTGTTTCGCTAAAAGTTGATTTTTGGTTTTTTTTTGTTGTTTGTTTTTACTCTCAACATCAACGGAGTGTGACGCTACGGTGGAGTAAAATCTGAATGACTATCGTTGAGTAATTATCGTTACGCGAGCGCTGTCGGGTTATGTTTCGATGAATAAAACCGGTAGAGCCCATAATGCTCGGCAGATATAAATAATATCGGTAAGCATAATGGATTTCTGCTAGACCAGCTTCCAACAACTATACGTTACACGACAAGCTCAACAGGAGAACAGCAAAGTAACACAGTACACACCGTTGGCAGTACAATCATGACATGAATAGCGATGCCTGTAATCATTTACCGGTGACGAGGCGTCCGAGTAGTTATCGTTTCACGAGTTATCATTATATTCCCGCGCTCGGTTCTCCCACTTCCCGTCCACTCGCTATGCCGCGCGATCGCGGTTCACGTCGCCCGCGGACACTTAAACTCGCATATATTATAATCGATCGATGATTATACTATAATGTACGCGTCGGGGCAAGTTAATCAATAGTCGCCGAGGCAACTGCAATGCGCGAGTCTAACTACGACACGATTGCGTCATGACAGGCTGTCATCGCGTCATCCACTATCTCCACTTATCGCCCGGAGAACGGGTCCGACGGCTTCATCACGAGAAAAATTATAAAATTTATAGTTTCTTATTTTATTTTTTCGTGATAATGGAAAATTGGTCGCGGTTCCTCCGAAACTGACTATTCGTTATGTTAGATCACGTGAAACTTTCATATCGCTTTCTCACAATGCTCCTTTATTCGTAAAGTCTCTTCTATGAGAAAGGCTTTTCTATATTTTTGGCTTCTTCATTGAGGAACTTCGCGAATAAAGGAACAGTGTGAGAAAACGATATGAAAATTTCAATTTTCAACTTTTTTCAACGTCAACGTCGTGTTTGACTTTTATGCAAAACGGTTCGCCGATCCAGGTTCGAAAAAATACACCAACGTCGCGTTTCAATACATGGAATACATGGAATTGTGCGCTCCTGATTTTGTTTCTCACTCGATTTTTGCGGAAGAAATCCGAATGATATCTTTTTATCTAGCTTTTTCAACCCTGTCGTATACTTAATCTTGTGTATTTATTGCCGGTGAACACGATAGGCATCTGAATTATTCCGCTATGCCGTCGAGAAGCAAAGAAATCGTTGTTACAAACATTTCCGAAAAATGTTCTCTTTGATCGTCGCTCCGGGACTAGTATTTTCCGATCGTTAGTATTATATGAGTTCCATCTGTGCGGGGTCCTTGCCTTTTTACATACCCCACCCCGCATTGCGTTCGCAGCCGACTCGCCCCCCCCCCCCCCCCCCCCGCCCCCTTGCTGTGTCGCATTCGCAAAAGGGCACAGGGAGACTGCGGAAAACCTGGCCATACACAGACGGTACTTTTCCCAGAGATTCAATCTCCGAGAAAATTGCCTCCCGCTTCACGGTCCGATACACCAGCCCAGCTCGTGGCCGGGCGGTCACCCATCCAAGAACTGACCTCGAGCGGTACTGCTTGACTTTAGGGACCGCCAGAGCCGCACGATAACGCACACATATCGCTGTCGGTGTCGCTACATTACTATATTTAATCTATTTTTCATCAGGTTCTTCCGCAATATTTGAAACGGAAGCAGGGTCTGTTGCGAGGTATGCATTATTACCTTTTTTCAAAATTTTATCAAATTTAAACGAATGGATCAATTTTTGCCAAATTTAATAGGGAACATGGTTTCATAATAATTTATTTATGTGAAATATTTTTAGCAAATATCTCAAAACTTACAACAGCTAGAGTGCAAATGATATTTTTCATAAACTTGAAAATGTCACAAAACCGAGATCCGTCGATTGATTCTTACCAAGTTCAATAGCGAAAATTGTTTGATGGTAGTCTACTTCTGTAAAAAGTTTCAATCCGATAACTCCAAATTTGCGAAAGCTAGACCGCGAACACACTTTCTTAGAAAATTTTAAAATCTAATAAAATCTGAATGAACGTAACAACCAGAGGCACCCAACTGCTCTACATTCGTCCCAAATATCAACTCGATTGATAAGGTCGTTCTGGAGTTATAGACAATTGAATTTTGTAGGCGTGACGCGCACGCACGCACGCACGCACGCAGCCATTCAAACATTTTTCCTAAACGTGACTTTTCGACGTTTTGGAGCATTCAGAATATGTTTTCATACAAATGGCGAGAAAAAATCACCAATGCAAAGCTTCCTCCATGAGGAAGCAAGAATTATAAGACTTCAATTTTTTTAAATTCCGGAATAAAAATAAAATAAAAGTCAAACAATTTTTTAATGATTTAGTTATATAATTATATAATATATAACTTTGTAATGGCAATTACAAAAATAATAGTAGCAACGATTCAGAGAATTTTCAGAGAATGTAAAAAAAGAAAATGAATTTCCTTAATTGACGAAAAAAAAAAAATTATACATTTTATTATACGAAAATACTGTAGGGGAAAAGTGGGGAATATGGTCCGGTCCATATATCATTGATTTACGTGTTAATCGAGGTGGGCCATATTCACCACTTTTACCCTAGATGTAATAATTGATAGCCGGAGAATGCTCCTCGGGCATTCTCTGCCTCCTCCGAAACTGGTCGTGCATGCGATTTCGTCGGGGACCGGAAGTGGCACGAGAGAGGAGAACACAGGGAGAAGGAGATTCCGCGGAGTCGGCAATAAAGTCGAGCATTAAGGTAGTCAATGCCGGATTTAACCGACGATTAAATTTTATTTCCGCGTTCGCGCTTGCGCCCCGTGTCCCCGTGTACGCGGGGCGATGATTCTGCAGTTGCAAATTCGCATCTGTGTTCTCCCCGCATATATATATATATATATATATATATATATATATATATATATATATATATATATATATATATATATATATATATGTTTATGGAGGGGTCCATATGAGGACCGAACGTACATATTGTAAAACCAGTATACAAAGGTCTACATTTCGAATTAGAACCGTGAAATCCTATCGACATCGTAATGTATATCATGGAAAAAAAGATATTAGCAAATTTAGTTTTCTTATATGTAGTGATTATATACAGGACCATCAATATTGATGGAGTGTTACATTTGGGGACCTTTATTTTTTGTGATAAATTAGTAGCTGTGCTTTTTTCAAATGTTTTTTCCAAGGTTAATCATCGAAAAAACAATTTATTATAATGTCTGGTACCCGTTCAACCGGCTCAGGCATTTTTTCACTCGTTTTCTGTGTCTTCAAACATTCGTATCTTAGCTTTCTATCGAATTACGAGAAAACTCGTAACTTATCGTACTCTGCAAGGAAAAATACACCAGTTGATAGACTTCACGGAAACACGAAACATGGAATAATAATTAAAAATAGTTCTACATGTATTATACGAGAAACTAGCGGTGAGAAAGTGCCACGTCTCAATATCACTTTGCGGAAAATTCTTGATCCTTCAATGGTACATATCGGGACTATTCGGAAAATATTTCCGTGTTCGCGCTTGTAATTTCCATACTTTTCACCTATTTCAATATGCTAATGTAAACAGTATGTCGATCGCTAATGACCATCGCAGTAAGAGGCATTAATTAAACAGTAGTTATTATGATTATAAAATTACTTATTGCAGTGGTCCTCACAATACTCCTTACAACTCAGCTCGCCGGTCCCCGTAATGACCCTTACAACATACAACTGTGTTGTACCGACTCTTATGGGGACCAGCAGGTTATGGTGTAAGGAGACTTATGAGGACCAGTAGGTTGTAAGGGTAATTGTGGGGACCAGTTGCCTGTGAGCGAGGTAAACATCTTCATTAGCAAGATTCCTACAAAAAAAAATGGAAAATCGACTTATTACAGGACCAATAGCCACAGCAAAGCCTGGACGAAATTCTGGAACGTTACTTGCTGGTGTCATACGCTGCTTTGAACTTTTCGTAAGGTGAAATTATAGTTATGCAAAAAAATGGTAATGAGTATTGAAACGCAAGCGGAGGGACGCGTATTTTGTTAATGCGCTTGGATGGCGCGACACTTGCAACATGTGTGCTACGAGTCGTTTCAACGCACTTGACAACACGCTTTTTTGTAGAGTTAATCGAAGAGAATTTAGCTGAAATATTTGAAAGTTTTATACTGTAGATTTTTTCCTCCTGCTCTATTTGTATCTCATTTATTTATTTTATATTACCTTTCTCAATTGCCTTCAGTCTTCATTCCAGCACTCTTGATAAATTAATACGGGAAGTTGCCGAATGAACTTTTCAATCATATTACCCGGAAACCGCTTCGAGCGGATGACGCGCTCTTGAAATTCGTACGGAACACTGCACGGATATTTGATTTTCAATAGTATAGTAAACTATCGGGAGATCTCTAGGGTACAGTTTATGTTCACTCTTCCCAAGTCAAATAATAAATAGTACGTCAACCGCTAATGACCATCCCAGTAAGGGACATTAATTAACCAGCAGTTATTATTAAGAAATAACGTATTGCAGCGGTCCTCACAATACTCCTTACAACTCAGCTTACCGGTCCCCGTATTCACCCTTACAACATACAACTGTGTTGTACCGACTCTTATGGGGACCAGCAGGTTTGTTGTCTGTTTCTGCTCCTTCGAAACTCTGGGTGTTTCTGTTGATAGTCGCGAGTTGACATTGACTTCTCGGAAACCGAGGCGCGAATTGTATACTACGGCGAACTGAAGCCGAAAGATTGCCGCGTACCCATATTACTATATTGAAGATTCTTTGATGTAACGGTGCATATCAGGACCGGGCAAAAAATATTTGGGTACCACTGCCTGTAATTTTCATAACAGTCCACCTTTTTATGAAATCAATTATTTGTGCCAAAAAAATTATTTTAACGATACGGTATTATTTTGGTGCAATAGATTTCTAGCAAACAATGCAAAGTATCGGAAGCTCTTAAAAAGTACAGTTTATGATTACTCTTACTTATTATCGGAGTAATGTAATGCAGCGGTCCTCACAATACTGTCATTTTTCACTATCATTGCAACCTAGTTGGTGCGTCCCCTTGCCTTGAACAATTCACACAATGTTTCATTACATTAAAAACATAGCCCGGAGCTTTATTGACAATAATGCTGTAAAGGGAATATTTTTTTTTATCCATTCAATAAAATGCTGAAGAATTCATTACGATCCGTTCATTATATCTACAAGACAACTGACTTCCAAAGTTAGTTAACTAGACTATTTTCGATAAGTCGTCTGCAAGAAGGTAATCGAAGTGTGCTCTTATTTACGTTTATACTAAATAAATCTGGTATATTCATTTCATTGAGAAACAATTGGTTGCATATTAACTAATATACGATCGTTCAATTCCAACGCATTTTTCATAACCGTGTTCTTGGTCGGTCCTCGAATTAACCCATCGACATAAACTTCGCTCGGTCCTCATTTCACCCACTTTATATTGTGGGGACCGGTCCCAGCATCTACCCTTTCATATAGAATAATACCGGGACCGTCCCCATATGTGCCAAATGTCCCCATATGTACCGCAAGAGTTCGATTTTGGTCCCCATATGAACCCCTCTATAAATATATATATATATATATATATATAAATTCCCGTACGGCAGTACGAGAGTTAGAGTTCTATATATCACGAGGGAACAGCGAAGCCGACACACAGGTCATGTTTTATGTATCGCGGCGCGTATCGACTAGCGTTATGTGTGACGTTACGTTTATGCGAACCGTTCCCGGTCGCTGCTACACCGCCCTCCTGTCCACTGCGAAATTTCTACGTACCCGTTAACTACTCGACGAGAGAAGAAGCTGTGTGGGTGTGTGCGTGCGTGTGTGTGTGTGTGTCGGGTCTCAGTGCACACCTCCGGACAGAGATAACGCGTTGGCGATCTCGCCACTGCATTTAACAGCTGTCTGTTGCAAGAACGAGAGCGTTGAAAAGAATTACGATAATTAAAAACGCATCAACCGGAGATGAGATGTGAACAGGTTAAAACAAAACACATACATACACAAATAATAAAAATGAGAGAGAGGGAGCCGTTATCCGCCTTGAAAGCAGTTGTCGCATGCGAACCGCGTGCCGACACGCCGAGGGAGCCGGGATACTGCGATGATTATCAATTAGGTATTTATTATAATCAGTCGTTCGCTGACACGATTAATCCACGAAGATTCATTATAACGAGCGGGCAGCCTGATATCGATGTCTGGAGGAATGTTGTTAAATGATTTACGCGTATGTATAGCGAGGAGGAAACGGAAACGGGAGAAACTGAACGATCGAAAATCGATCGGGAAATTGATCGACCATCGTAATACTTTTGTGGTTTAATGTTGAATAAAAAAAACTAGTTTATGACGGTAAATAAATAAGACGAGCGTCACTGCGTTAAAGGCTTCGCGCATCGGAGAGCGTTCTCTTGGATCGACAGTCCACCCGTATCAATCCCGTTCCGGTATTTCTACACAGCTATTATGAGTGGACGAAGGCGAGAAAGGCGGGGGAGTGGCGGGGGAGTGGCGGGGAGGGAGGGGTAAATGATAATACGATCGTTATCACGATGACTTCCGGCGTGCGTAACACTCTGCGTCCTTACAGCTACTTCGCCACCGCCATGGATCCCGCTCGAGCACGTGCAGCAGGTACTGAGCCGTAAATCGCGTAATCGTTTGTGAAATATAGATCGCTCGCGTACATAAATCTATTTATATTATGCTAACCGCCGAGTCGCCGACACGCCGCGGGAGGGCTGCTCGCAAGTAGACCGTGTCGGAAACAAAAGAGACGACTCGCCGTGCACTCGACTCAATTAGGATGGGTGCGATCGGTTTATTCATCGATCGAAGTTTACTTTGATGAATCGAAACGTTTTTACGCTCGGCGGAGGGACAATGAGCAATTTTCACTGTTTTCGCCTCGGATCGACCTTCCGCGATTTACATAATTTACTATCCAATCGTCGCAAACGAACTCGTTAAAAAATTAGCGGCGATCGAGAATACTTTGCGATTTTTTAACACCAAAAACAACACCCGCGTTTGGTGGCAAACAATTTTTTAATTTTAATATCAAAATTGAATTTTCTTTTTCATTTTAATAATTATTTTACTTGAGATAAAGTGTTAATTGTTAAAATATTTTAAAAAATTCAAGGCTATTGGGGAGCATTCGGTCGTGTCGACTGTAAAAAAAACATCCACCCGTGTAACCCGAACGTGTACCAAGACAAAATGAATAATCGAGCCTGTGCATCGGAGAAATCTTTCTCGGTTCAAAGACTCGGTTTATCGGCTCGGTAAGAGATGTGGTTACACAGTTTTGTTTGTCAGTCCCGTGGGTTTACGTCTGGCGTTTCCTGGAAGCTTGTCGCTTGGGCTCATCAGCCTCGCGATAGCTGTCGAGTTCCCGACAGCCGTTGGGGAGCGCATTCGAGCCGATAATCAACACGGGGAAACCTCAGGATCGTCTCGCGCAATTAACGGAAGGTTGATTGGATGCCAGATGCTGGCTGGCTCAGACGTTCGGTAAAGGGAAGGCTTTATAATTGCGCTTTCTCACTCTCCCTACATCGGTTGCTTGTGCTTACGGCACGTATTTACAGTTGCGTTCGTGCTTAAACCATAATCGCTCGAACGCGCGGTATTACGTAGTCGCGCGTATTATGAACCCGCGCAACCGCAATGACGCGGTGAACGTGGAGTCGCAAAATTCAAAATTCAACCTCCGAACGAATAACCTCACCCACAAAAACATTTATTGCATTTAAACAAATATCGATTTTAAGGGAAATTATTTTTATTTTAGATGTGTCTCTACGCGCTATCGGACGAAATCGTTTTGTCTTCGATTCGTGTGTGAAAAAAATAGACACGAGGAAGCCGAGATCCTCTTGGTATACAATTAACGTTATAGTCTATACTCTAGATATCGGCAACGATTTACTAGAAGCCTTAGTACGTGTGGACTGACACGAGTACTCAGCGTTGAGGAACGAGTCGCGAATGGCGGGAAGGATGGCGGGAGAAAGCGCCGAGAAAAATGTCAGGTAGAAAGGAAAGAATTTTTTTTTTTTTGTTTGTAAATAAAAAGAAATTAAGAAGAGAAGCGTGAGGAATACGTGCGCGTTGAACACAGCTTGTAAATCATGGTGGAAACGAAACCGGCAATGCGAATCTCCGCACGAACGAACGAGCGAAAGAGAGAACAAGAAATATCTCCCGAGCTATGCATCATTTCATTATGCGCAAGTGATGCATGGGAGTCATGTTGAATTATGGATGTACATAAATGTAAATACGTACATCGGTGTGCGCATTGGCTGAGTATATATTCGTAATGTGCAATTTGAAAATAAAAATGTTATATACTGTGTAGGGAAGAGGGTGGGAAATGGGATGGTGGGGCAAAATGAGGCAATGGTGCAAAATGCCATATTCCAATAATTTTTTGATGGGACAATGGGGCAAAACGGGACGGACAATCCGGATGTATCAACAGGGCAAAATGTGACTCAGTAGGATTGTTTGTTGTCACAATATACCTCCGGGCAACCGCCGATGCAATTATTTTCGTTATAATGGCACCGTGTGGAGTGACAATTTATCGCAAAATTTGAACAGATTCGTGTTTCAACGATAAAGATAAAGGTGGGTAATGATAATAATTTTAAAAAGCAATATATATATATATATATATATATATGAATATATATAAGTATGTTTTCGATGGACGTGCGTACGGGGGAGAAATTGTAAATGGGTCAGTTATTATTATTATATTACCATTAAACAATCTAATTATGTACACCGATAAAAGATTTTGGTACTTTTAACAAAAAAAAATGTTATCCTCGAAGATCCACAATATATATTTTTTTAAACAACCCGAATAACCAAAAACATTACAACGATACTAGGAAAAATAAAAAATGTGGCCGTTTTTAATACATTGGAACTACGAGTGGATGATGACAGATAAAAAAAAATCATTGAAATGGAATACCGCTGAAAAAAAGGTGTCCAAAGTCAGTCTCCGAGAAGTCAGAACTCAAAGCCCTCTTTTGGTCGACCGTGTGGAAGTACAGTGAACTACAAGAAGGGGGACAGCTAGTTTAAACCTGTGAAAAGCCCTTTAAAAATTCTTCATACATACAGTAAAACCTCGACACATGCACGTAATCGTTGGTGTGTGCGCGTTGGGAAGAGCGTGCGCGCATACTCGACGGGACCGGAGACAAAGCTCTCTCCTCTCGCAGCAACACCGAGCCGCGCAAGCCCGTGAGTGTGCCTCTCCTAGTGCCTAAGTGTGAGTTAGCACGGCGGACAGTACGCTCGAGAAATCACACTCCTCACTCCCGAGTTCACCTGCGCGAATATAAACCCCCCGCCAAGCTTCTCCGATTTGATATACACTCAAATCAGGCAACAAACATAAAAACCCCTTTGACTGACTTTCCCATCTGCTACAACTTCCTCGCAAACACAACATTTTCTTTCTTTTCTTTCTTCATAATTTTTGTAATTTTAATTATTTAAAAAATATAATTAAGTTTCCTTTAAATCTAATTAAAATGTGAGGAAAAATAAATAAAAATGGTAATTTATGTGAAAGGATTGAAAGATCAGGGTATAGAATTTCGTAAAATTAATAAAAGTTTACAAACTAACTCACCATTATGCCCGGTTCAAGTTTCTCGTCCGTCTCCCGGACCCCCGTGGCTTCTATTTAATCCAGCAGCGGCAAGACTTTTCCCGTGATCCTTCCTGATCCATACACTGTGGACGCGTCCACTTCGGTTTTCACCCCGCTTATTCCTCCTCTCCTCACTTTATCGAAAAACCTTCCGCACACTGCAACAAAAAAAAACGATTTTTTTCTTTTTTTTTTAAGCTGTACTCACACTTTGTATTAAAAAATCGAGCTCATCGTCGAGTTTCGAGGACCAAGGTTGATAACACACACACACACACACACACACACACACACACGCGCGCGCGCGCGCGCACGCACGCGCACGCGCACGCACGCACGCACGCACGCACGCACGCACGCACGCACGCGCGCGCACGGGCGCGCGCGCACGCACACACACACACACACACACACACACACACACACACACCGGAACAAACGACGCGAGGTCGTAATGCCTGATCAGAGGGCACAGACAACGTCGAGTCACCAAGTTACACGCATAAAGCCTAGAGAGCCGTTTCGTTTCACGCGCACACCCTTTTTACCCGACTCGCTTCTTGTAACCGGCGGTCTTTTCTCACGCACACACTTTGATCCGTACCGACCCGTTATAAACCACACCGACCCTATGAATTACACATATTTATATAGACATATACATACAAATACATATTTACTATACATCTGTGTACTACAAAAGCGTAAATTTAACGATTATGAAGGTACAGAGAGCAACTCCGGGAGAAACGTACGCTGGCGCGGAGTGTGTAGTCTCGGGACGCGTCGAGGGATACCAGAGGGCCGGTTCTTTCGACGATTCATGCACGCACTGACTGCCTGCTCGTAACACAGTGCCACACTATACGTGTAGGTTTTGTTTTATTTTTTTTTTTTTGTTATTTTTGTTATTCTTAAGCGCGCGTTATACACGCCGGCGTGTATTCGTGGATGGATGCGTGCGTGTGCGCCAGTCCTTATCCGAGAGGCCGGCTCTGTCCGCCGTTCCGCCTTTACCGTACCTATCTCTCCATTCGTACGGTTATCTCTGCCTATCTATCTCTAACGATGATATATATTCATTGTTTTTTTTTTTTTTTTCACTCGAGTATTTGTCTTGGTTTGCAGAGTTACTTCGCTATTGACGAAGTTTGAGAGGCACACACTTTTATTTTGTATAAAACAGAAAGAAGAAAAAGAAATCAAAATAACGAGTTTTTAATAGAAAATAATAATGGAGAGACGTGCACACGGCGTTAAAATGATTAGTTTTGTCGAGATTCGACGTAGGAGGAAGATCGGGAAGCGCGGAGAACGATTGACGTCCGGCGGAGGCGAGAAAATATCTCTCTCTCTCTCCCTCCCTCTCTCGCTCTCCCCCCCCCCCCCCCCCCCCCCCTCTCAATCTATCTGTCTCTCTCTCGCTTGCCTGGCTCGGACGATGAGGCGGCTGCGAGGACGCCAGGCGTCCCGACGCCCAGGTCACACCCGAATCTCCCGCTGGCTGCGAGGCCTGCGCTGCGATCGGCACACCGAGAGACGCAGCACCAGCGACGAGCCGGAGACACACAACCCTGCCTCTTTCTTTCTGGCTGGCTTTTGTAACCTCGGATTCTTCGTGTCTCCACCGCTCGAATCTTCGCCCCGACAAACTTCGAGTTTTTGGTGAAATTTTCCGAGTTGTTTTTTTTTCAGAGGGAGGAATGGGCGAGGGTTATGATCGAGATTGTTGCGGGGCTAAAAAAAAGCTTTCACTGCACCACCACCCGCGTCACAAAGCACTCGGGAGCAGCAGCCCACAACACATGGCTACAGGGGCCTCCGGACGGATCGGCGAGGCTCGTCCCCGCTCGGGAACACTCGGACAGGGCCGCCACTCTCGAGCCCAGGGCCGCCGCTCGGGACTCGTCGTTCCCGTGGCTGACTCGTCGGTACAATTTTCACGATAGGAATCGCAACATCTCTTTTTATTCTACTTTTTCCTTCCTTTATTTTGTAACATTTTAATTGAGAGTATCAAGGGATGGAATTTCATGAATTAACGGTGTTTACTCAAAACAAAATTGTTGAATGGTCCTTCCCTCCTCCTATCGAGGGCTGTCAAAATCTGTGAAACCCATTTATTTTTATTGGAAAATAGAAAAGTCAGTAATGGACCAAAATAAATAAACGATGGGTACATTCAAACGTTTAAGTTTACATGTATGAGTGTACCCAACGAGGGAACTACCAAATATTGAGTGCTGCGTAGATTGCGGTCATAATCCAGTACAGATAAATTTTGATCGTAAAATTAATAAATAATAGAATTTGCAGCTCGGAAAATAAAGAAAACTTTAACGATACATCATATTAAAAAATTGCACCGTGAATCAAAATAATAATCTACGATCCAACGGAATTCAAGTTCCTACTTCTTTTTTTTTTCATCTGAATAGATTTTAAAAAACGTACCTATCTACAATATGCTCTATGTGTAACCAGCGTAAACTGATCCCTATTAAGATCTCCTTCAATACGAGGACAAAAATAAAAATATAAAACAGATAACCCTCGGAACATCTGGAACGCATAAACGCCGCGGTGTTCTCCGGCCGGAAGCCGCGTATGACAAGGTGACCCTCGTACATGAAGCCGTGAGGGCCAGGCAAGGCTTTGATATGTTACTAAATCTCGTCGCTACTATATTTCTCCCGACCCGAGTTCGCCCTCTTTCTCTCTGCCGATCGCTACACGTTGCTTGATTCATCGAAGTACTCTAGCCACTTGAATTGAAATTGTGATTGCGCGATCTCCGCGCCGACGAGCGACGGTATACGTAGCGGGAGTCTCTCTCTGTGTATGCGTGTGTCTCTATAACGATCCGATCGATTTATAGGAAAGCCCTTGAAGCTACGGGGGACGATCGATCGTTGCGACATGAGCCGCGATCATTTTATTGACAAGGACGTCTATTCGTCTCCCCGTGTGGGTGTCTTCAATCCGTGCCGTGCCGTGAGATCCCGAGGATCGATAATCGATTGACTCCCGGTGACCTCCCCGCTTCTCCCCCCCCCCCCCCCCCCCCCCACTTGCTTGCTCAACGTGCAAGCTTTTATTCATTCCTAGAGTGTACGTCCACATAAATCGTACGTTGTACATCGAATCGTAATTGAAATCACCTCTTATATTAATTCACAGCCTTCCTTTCATTCATCTCCGAGCCGGGAATTAACGCAAACGGTTAATGCGATTTATCCATCTTGCTGGTGGAATTTCATGCATTTAACGTCGAATGTCGCCGTTACTACAAAAACCAAGGTATAGGTATTATTATTAGTTTTATCATTGATCAGAATTCCGTTTGCCGTAGACGGTAAAATTTTTTAATTTTATTTTAAGTTGTTTAAAAAAGTAATTTTTATAGTTTTATTCGTAAAATTGACGGTAAAAATGATTGTGGATGTTCGTTAACATCAAATTGTTTGTAAAATGTCTACGGATAAAAAAAATAAATCAAGTCGAGGGCGAAAGAAAGATTTGTGATTTTTTTCCAGGGTTGTTACTATCATTACTACCGTTATCGGTCAAACCGTCACGTAGCGGATGTATATAATGCAAAGTGATATGATAATCGGTACTTATGCAACCGTTCATAAGACGGGCAGTGTATCGACGAAGGGTTCTCGCTAAGGGTTGTGTATACACAATAGAGGAGGGTAGAAAAACCGTGACGGGGGTTCGCTGCTTTCTCGTCTAATTGCCACCCCTTGGCCTGGACAGTGGTCCACTGTACCCCAGCGCACCCGGTGTTTGTCACAAACGACCTTGTCACCCCGTGGCTCCAGCAAGGACCGGGGATTGTTTTTTTAATCTTTATTTTTTCCTTCTGTCTCTAGCTTTCTACCCTTACCGTTCCTCGGAGTATTATTTCTTTGTTTTGTTGTCTTTTTTTTTTTTTTTTTTGCTGTTTTCGTGTGTGTGTGTGTGTGTGTGTGTGTGTGTTTTTTTTTCTCGAATCGACGTGTCAGCAGGAACGCCAGCGAAGAGAAGAGAGCGCAGCAGCTGCCTTTGTCTCGGGGACTTGGCAGGCGGAATGAAAGAATTAACAGGGAAGGCGAATGTGAGAAGCTCGGGGATGCTGCGGGACCGAGAGAATAGAGGAAGAAAAAAAAAATAAATGAGACGAGAATGGAGCGCGAAACAGGGGACTCGGGCTTCCCGATTCTCACTCTGACAGAGATCCCCGAAGATCCTCTGCCCTGGTCACCGATGGAGTCTTCCGGGTTCCTGCTCCGTGCTTCTCGTCGAGCTTGCTCTGAAGAACTGGAACAGGAAATTGGCGGAGGGGCGGTCCTCTTCCGGTTACCGGTTGTCTCGGGAAAGCCGTAACCTCGAGGATATGGCTCGGCCTACTCTCAACGAGAGTTTTTTTTTTACATCAATTCATTATTTATATTTGAGAAATAGCCCCTACGAAAAAACAACAATTTGATTTAATTAATCAAATTAAAGAAATACCGATGAAGCACTAACAGCCCTCGGTACTTCCTTATCAGTCTCCGTCAATATTTCCCCACTTTCATTACTGTTTTTTCATTTATTTTCTTTTTCCTCCAAGTAGTAATGGAAATCGGCTTTTCGACTAAATTTTAATGAACGTTCCTTCACAACCATTTATAGAACTAAATTAAAGCTGTCGAGGACCGATCGGTTCTCAAGTCTGTCAGATAAAACTCCATTACCGCCAAACGAAGCGAAGCTCGGCGCTCGGAATTACCGTTTCTCAATTCGCGCGCACGCAGAACCGAATACGAGAAGCCACTGGGACCCGGGATCTCTTCGCTTCTCTTCTCTCGCTTTTGTTTTCTCCCCCTTCCATCGTGGTATAACATCGTGCGCGTCGCCCAGGGGCCTCGCCCGGGCTTTACAATGCGAGCCTCGGACTTAAAGAGTGATTAAGAATGTAGTTAAATTGCGCGGCTAAATAACGGACGGTACGTGACTCGAGCAAAAATAATCTGCGGCTGCGGGTGTATAGAAAAAAAAAAAAAAAAAAAAAAAAAAAAATTGCATCGCGAAACGATAAAGCCGGAAATAGCCGGATAGCAAAGGATGAAAAAGGACGAGGGGAGAAGATACACAGAAAAGCTGTCTAGAATAGAAAGGGGGGGGGGGGGGGTGGGTGGAGGGGGGAGAGCGGCGAGAAGAACCGGTGGCGCATAGAACGAGAATTTGGGAATGGGCGCGAGACAGCTCATCCGGGTGAGCGAAATGAATGGCGAAGTGATGGAGAGTTACAGTCCAACGGGAGAACGGGGGAGAAAGAGGGAATCCCGAGGTGACGGAAAATAACATCGGGACTAAGGCTGAACGGAGAACGCGTGTGGAATGAGTATCGAATGCTGAAGTGACGGAGGCGCGAGTATCCTCATTCGTCATGGATCATGCCCTAGGTATTTTTGTATTCGAGTATTTGTCACATCCAAACACACAATTGGCGGATTATATATTTTATAAGAGACATGTGTCTCAGGAAAGCCCATGCAGTACATTGTATATCAAGTATTCCGGAAGTTAAATGCTTCGGAAAAAAATAGACTCGTGTGTGCAGTTCTGGGAATGAAAAGTAGAAGAGGCTTTTTTTTTAGGAGATTAATTGATCGCTCAACCACATTAAATTTAAAAAATGTTGAGTCGTTATTGCGCACGGTATATACTGTGCTGTCGTGGAATGGATATTTAGTCGTATTCGTGTTGTTATTTTCATCATCTCTGGACTCCGGCTCTGCAATTCCCACCCTCCGCGCCTATCGCTCGTTCGATGTTGGATTTCCGGCGTGCAACGTGTTTTATTTCAAATAATTTTTTTTCTTCTATTTTTCATTTTTTTACTGCAGTGATCTTGTTTTCCCATTACTCTGTTCTCACTTTTGGCACCGCAAACACCAGGACTCTGGCATTGTTTGCGCCAGCTGCAACGGTTCCTCGGCGTCCGGTACAGCGTATTTTATTTGAAAACATCTTGACGCCCGACCATAACATGCGATGGGAGCCATAACTCCATCGTCCTACCTTAAAGAATACATATATATATTTTTTTTTTTTATCGAGCATACCAGAGATTTATAATTGGCTGTTGTACGAGGCTGGAGATACAAATTGTAGCTATTTTTTGAATGAAAAACTAAGATAAAACAAAATGTGACATTGGATTATCGTAAACGAAGAAATTGAGAAATCGAGAAATCAAGCCGGCTGCGTACAGTTCGGGACGTACAAAAGAATATAATGCTTCCATATACACAGGAAATCGGGTGGGGACCCGGAGGGGGCTTCGGCGACACAGATCGGCGATTAAGTGCGAGGAACAATGCTCGGCCGCTCGGTGTATGGCGACGATTGTAGATTCCGTGCACGCACGACACGATTCCTAATCGAAAAGCATAATGTACGTCGGTGAAGCAGCAGCAGCAGCAGCAGTAGCCCTTGATTCACGTTATCTTTCTTTTACTCTCTATACATCTCCCGTATCATCCCTTCTTTCTCGCTCTTTCATCGCGGTCTCACCCTCACCCCAGTATCAACCCCTCTTCTTGGCCGCCTCGCAGTCGCTACTACACACACACACACACACACACACACACACACACACACACACACACACACACACACACACACACACACACGCGCGCGCGCGCGCGCGCGCGCGCGCACGCACAGCTACAACCTCTTTCTCTTTTGATTTTCTCTTTCCATCCAACTCGAATCCGGAGAGCCCACAATGAACTGCTGCTGCCGCGCGGCCCCCAAGAGGCCCCCGTGTCGAGGTCAAACGTTCGTGTATGTAATCCCAACGAGTCTCCGCGATGAAGCTCATCGGGTTGCTAGGGTTTTTGCTCCGGAGACTCTTAAGGTAAAGTGAAAGTCACGTGACGGGGCCATCAGTGTGAGAGAAATAGTTTCAATTTTCAAATTAACTTTATTCAATGGTGCTAATTTTTTGGAGAAAAATATGAATTCGGGCCGGATGCGAAATTACCGTGTGCATCCGGCTCGAATTTGCTTTTTCCTCAAAAAAATGAGCACCCTTGAGAAAAGTTCATTAGAGTTTTCATTACCGACTGCGATATTTCACTTCTCCTTAATAGAAATTGTAGGTACCTCGGCAGTTTCATCGTGGGTCCTCTAGTTTGTGCAGGCCAGTTTGTTGATGTGCGAAAAAACGTACACGAAACTGTATATCGCATTCGCCAACAACAGCAGCAGCAGCAGCAGAAAGGAGAGTGGCAAAAGGTCCCCCTGTCACTTGTGCTGCTTCCGCACTTCGGCCGTATTAATAATAGCTTTAGAGAGATCCTTGCCTTTTTAACAGTGTCCCGTCAAAACTAACACGAGGAGGTAGGCAACTCTCTTGACCCCTCCCTCATGCCGGTCCCTCTGCGAGCGTACGATATGCACGGGGAATATAGCGGGCATTATGCTGGTACGTATGAGAGATACGCAGGTTCAACGAAATGTGTACGGCACGCTCCCAGGCTTGGTACTTCTGTTTAATTTTTTTATTTTTTCGTGTTTACGAAACGCATGTGAAATAGTTAAGTTAAATTACAGCTTTGGTAAGGTGAACAATATTATATCGTCGAGCTTTTCTCACCAGAACTCACGAGAGCTGCCCTCTGTTGGACCGTCCGCCAAGCTTCGAGTTGTCGCGTAAGGTAGAAAACGTTCGCTCTGGTCATACCTTTCAGTTAAGAACCAAGCGCGACGATGGCATTAGTTATGTAGCAATAATCGAGCAAGAAGCTGGATCTTCGAATATATATCCGTACATAGATATACAGTGTACACACATATATACATATATATAAACAGTATATACAAGACTTGCGGTAAAGCAATCACCAGGAACGTTGGCTAGTGTTTTCCTGCAGGGAAAGGGAGTGTATATACCCATCATTCTCACTCGCATTCAATCTCACCACCCTTATCGTTTCTCTATATTCGCTTTCCTCTCTCCCGTTTGGCACGATCATTTCGGCAAATGAGCGTGAAATCCCTGATTTGCTTCTGCGTACCCGGTGGGTGGCTGACTCTGTGCAGCATCGGCCGTGCGCGGCATCGGCTTAGGCCGATGCCGCGCAAAAATATAACTATACGTATACTGTTGGGTGTATCTCCCGTCTCGTGTGTGCTCGATGTATATGTTTGTTTATATCCGGGCGTTACATTACACATATGCCTGCGTCTCGTGAGCTGCCAGCTCGAGGCGGAGATTCTACACCGCTGACGTTGCTACTGCTACCAGTGCACGATGCACGCGATTTTCGTGTGTGTGTGTGTGCGTGCGTGCGTGCGTGCGTGCGTGCGTTCGTGCGTGTGTGTGTGCGCGCGCGCGCGCGCGCGCGTGTGTGTGTGTGTGTGTGTGTGTGTGTGTGTGTGTGTGTGTGTGTGTGTGTGTGTGTGTGTGTGTGTGTGTGTGTGTGTGTGTGTGTGTGTGTGTGTGTGTGTGCGTGCGCGCGCCCGCGCGCGATGAATCGGTCGATGCGCCAGAGTCTCTGCAATGCACTGGCGACTTTTCGCGATGTTGGACAGGCTACACGGTACGGCTATTGGCAGCTCAAAACGGATGATGGATTGAATTACTCGAAGAGGGAGTCAAGGGAATTCCAATAACCGGGGATTGAACTTTTTTTTTTACCATTCCGATCTAATGGGAGAAAAAGAATACATGCATAGCCAAATGTATGTTTTTCATTTCATTTAAAAAAAAGGAAGAAGGGCATTTACCTGCATTTTCAATATTAGGTCCTTCCACGGTACGAGAGAGTGACTGACAAAAAAAAAAGATTGAACGGTTGTTTTTTAAGGACATTGATGGATATCTCCTGAGTGAAAGAGCAGAGTTCTTGCTTTTTTTTAGACATGGATTTTAGTTAAGCCTCAAAATTTAAGGATTAATATCTAAAGAATACACAGGATAATAATTTGAAATATCCATTTGTGCAAAATATTTATAAATTCACAAAAAAAAAAAAACCCATTGAATCTTAAAGCGCTGATGACTGGCCACATCTCTTTGATACACGCAGTTCCGCAGTTCCCTCATATACGTTCATATAGTATGTATATAGTTGTGTTCTGGCGTCGATGCCGATGCTCTCGTACGTTCGCGGTGTACAAAGGCACGTGAAAAGTACACACGTACACGTTACACGTCGTAGAGGGGAAAAAAATATAAGTATATATATATATATATAAATCTATAGGGCTTCTCGACCGCACGAGTCTGGGCTGAGGGGCGCAGAGGCCGAGGGAGCCGGGAACGAGTTTTTCGATGAGCCGAGCGAGAGAAGAGAGATAGAAGATGAGGAAGAAGAAGGAGTCTGCTGAAACGCCTGAAACATCACTGGCTCGGTAGAATTAGACGGCGGAGCCCGTAGCCAAGTTGCCACGGTATAAACGAGGAAAGCAAATATGTATGGATATATGTATGGATGTATGTATGTATGTATGCATGTATGTATGTATGTATGTATGTATGCACACACACACACGCGCACGCGCGCGCGCGCGCGCGCGCGCACACACACACACACGCACACGCACACGCACACGCACACGCACACGCACACGCACACGCACACGCACACGCACACGCACACGCACACGCACACGCACACGCACACGCACACGCACACGCACACGCACACGCACACGCACACGCACACGCACACGCACACGCACACGCACACGCACACGCACACGCACACGCACACGCACACGCACACGCACACGCACACGCACACGCACACGCACACGCACACGCACACGCACACGCACACGCACACGCACACGCACACGCACACGCACACGCACACGCACACGCACACGCACACGCACACGCACACGCACACGCACACGCACACGCACACGCACACGCACACGCACACGCACACGCACACGCACACGCACACGCACACGCACACGCACACGCACACGCACACGCACACGCACACGCACACGCACACGCACACGCACACGCACACGCACGCGCACACGCACGCGCACGCGCACGCGCACACGCACGCGCACGCGCACGCGCACGCGCACGCGCACACACACACACACACACACACACACACACACACACAGAGAGAGAGAGAGAGAGAGAGAGAGAGAGAGAGAGAGAGAGAGAGAGAGAGAGAGAGAGAGAGAGAGAGAGAGAGAGAGAGAGAGAGAGAGAACGAAGATCAGAAGTTAGTAGATTGGCAGCGATAGACTCTTCTGGGCGCCGGCGCATACTCACGGTAAAGGAGTAAAGGCTTTCGCGTGATTCGCATTTTATCGGGGCTCTATCGTTCAAATCCCTGTGGCTACAGCAGAGCCTTTGACACGCCAACAGGCGTGCTTCACTCCAACACCCACACACGTGTCCACATATCGATTCGTGTTTCCATGTATGAAATATAAGTATATATGCATGTGTGCGTGGTAGACGATGTAGACTCTCGGATTTGTTTCGCACGCACGGGATTTTCACTCCCACGCGCATTAAACCGATTATATCGGATCACAAAAAGCATTAATTTTTTTCTGCTGGCCCATTTCAAGCGCAATCGGTTTTTCATTAATTTCGCTCCACGTTGGTATCTTTTTTATATTTCATAATATTTATGCGTCAAGCTCTCGTCGTCGGTTTTAGTTTTTACTTCTTTCGTGGTGTTTTTTTAATCTTTTTATGCTAATAGTTACATACGGAAAAAAAAATAACATTGATTATATTACATCCAACCTGGAAGAAAATGTCATGGTAAACATTTGACGAAAGTATATTAGGTGAACTAGTTTTATAGATAGATCAATAGTTAGATCCGTTTATGACGTCTTCTGGGGCCTGAGCCATCTAAGAACATCGTACCAAGGTACAACATCATGATATAAATAAACATATGATAATAGAAAATATTTTTAAAAAATGAATTTTATCACGAATATTTATATATAATATGTTTTTTTTATTGGCCAATGAACTGAATCGTGTTCGACCAAAAATTGACGATATTAAAAATGTTACACATAGCATGTTGGAATTTTTTCTCATCTCAAAATGCATTCGAAAAGCCTTCTTCAAACTCATTCGGCTGTTACGATTATGACCACAGTACAACGGTACAACGGTACAACGGTACAACGGTACAACGGTACAACGGTACAACGGTACAACGGTACAACGGTACAACGGTACAACGGTACAACGGTACAACGGTACAACGGTACAACGGTACAACGGTACAACGGTACAACGGTACAACGGTACAACGGTACAACGGTACAACGGTACAACGGTACAACGGTACAACGGTACAACGGTACAACGGTACAACGGTACAACGGTACAACGGTACAACGGTACAACGGTACAACGGTACAACGGTACAACGGTACAACGGTACAACGGTACAACGGTACAACGGTACAACGGTACAACGGTACAACGGTACAACGGTACAACGGTACAACGGTACAACGGTACAACGGTACAACGGTACAACGGTACAACGGTACAACGGTACAACGGTACAACGGTACAACGGTACAACGGTACAACGGTACAACGGTACAACGGTACAACACGGCTTCGTATTTATTAGCAATGCCCACTGTCCCCGGCCGGTGGCTTGTACCTAATTACTAATTGTCAGTTCTATGACTCAGTCGATGCTCGTTCAAAGGATCATACGCTCCGTAGAATCGACGTTCTCGGTCTCTGTCTCTCGCTTCGCTCTAGCCCGGTAACGATGCAGAACCGTACACACACACGCCACGCACAGAGCGATACCACCGTGTGCCCGCGCACCGGTATTCTGTATCCCCGTGCAGTCCAACTATGAGGAAGGATGAGGAAGAGCCGAGAGACCGCTGGAACGTGACGACCCCCGCTGGCTCCTGCTACCTGGCTACAGTACGCGCGGTCGTACGTATCGAACATTTCGCTCTCTGTTGTTACATAGGCCAATGCGGCTCGACGCACCCTCCCTCTGTACTGGTCCGCCATATACCTCGTATACCATATACCGGTGGACTAAAATATTATTACTCCGTCCACCCTACACAGTCCACCAATGGGCTGCCCAAACCGAGCGCCGACCAAAGTTTACGCACACATGAGCACTGGATTATCCCTCGTTCCCGGATTGACGAGGATTACAGGAGGAAGAGAACCAAAGTTCTGTTTGGATGCTGCGAAACACCTAGTTATCAATATATTTTCAACGTTTTTTCTCAATTTTTAGGGTTATCTATTGGTTTAGGTCGATATGTGTATTGATTTAAGGGATTTAATTTTTTTTCGCGATTTCATGTGTCGAAATTATAGCGTTCTTAATAACTGGCAACGCGAATGAAAATGGGGACACGGGTGATATTGTATGCAGGAGAGTCGCGTCGAGGCCTGCGCATAGCGGACGCATTTTAACGCGAGACCACTCGGGCAAAATATGTTTTAAATTAAATAACGAAGGTTTCGACGCATGTGATGTAGCGCGGATGAGGAGCAGGAAACAATAACAAGCTGCTGTGGTTCACTGATTTATGGATGAATGAAATTTGATATTTTTCTTTTTTTACTTTTAAACCCATCGAGGCGGGGTGTTGCTGCGCCGCCGCAACGTGTTTTTGGAGCGAAGAAAAGCAATGCGATGTGTTAGAATAATAAAAAAAAAGAAGGAAAAAATTCAAAATTTCCTAATTGATGTAAAAAAAATATTTTAATGTTCCATTCAGCCGTTTAGAACATATGGTATTTAAACGAAGTACTACAGATAAGCCACAGTTCTTCAAAGGGTTAAAATATAATATAATAATCCTGAATAAAAATTGTATTTACCGCTTCCGAGCTGACCCGATTATTTTAATGCGTCCCGAAGTACCGAAGTACTATACTACACAGTGAATTCGTAATTTGTGAAACGAGGGAATCCCATTGTGTGAAAAGCGCCACCTATTGGGATATTTGCGGGATCTCCTATTGGAATCATCAATGCAAGAAAAGCTTAAAACACGAGAATTAATCGAGAGATTTTGGCATATCGAAGTGACGAATTTTTCGGAAAATAGGAGAAAAAGATAAAACTCGCCCACTCTATCGAGAGTATCCAGTTCGTACATAACGCTCATATACGACGACTTATTATGATAGAACGAGAGCGGATAAGAGGGGAGGGAAGGGTGGAGGTTCAACGAGGAGAAAAGGGCGAGTTGGTTTGACGCGGGCGTTACGTAGCCCACGGTCTTCTGTGTTATGACGGATTATGTTGTGTAAGTCGAATGGGGGTGAAAGTCGAAAGGGACGAGAGAAGGGCGTCGGAGGGGGTCGGAGGGGGTCGGAGGGAGTGAAACGCGCGCACATGAGTGCAGAGTGAGGAAATATAAGCGGGGTTCGAGGGTGCTTTCTCGAGGTATAACTATGAGAATGAAGAAGAGGAAGGGTGCCGCGCGAAGAAGCAAAGGATAGGATATAGTAGCAGGGTGGGGTGGCAAAAGTCGAGGGGTCAAAAGGAGATTGAGAGGGCAGAGGAGAGAGAGAGAGGGAGAGAGAGAGAGCGTTATAAAGCGAAACTCGGTGAAATCTCACCAAAGAGCCAAACCGAGAAATTCAGTCGATCCAAGCGGGACAAAGTTAGGTAGGTAGTGGACGAATGGGGGGTTGTCGGATCGGTCCTTTTCCTCGTTTCATCTCACTTCCGCTAAACCTCCCGGCGGTGAGCGAGAATGAACGGGAGTTGGAGAAGTGGAAGAGGGAAATACGCAAGGGCGGAAAGGGAGAAAGCGTCGGCCGGGGTGTACGAGGACAGGGGGTTGTTTCATTGAGGGGTGTTTCATATCGACCGGCACTTGGCTCCGCCTCCCGTCAACCCGGCAGCCACCATGCGATGGTCGGGTTCCGTTGCTCTCTCGAAAGCCAGGGAAGAAGAGAAAGCTTTTGCCGTCACTCGCTCCCGGGTTCATCCCCATGTAGTACTCTCCCTTGCTCCTGTACACTTTTCCGTATATATTGATAAAGCCGGATAACGCCGAGTCATATGACGATGGTTATTCTTTTTAGGGATGGATATAAAAGAGGCCCGTCAATTGGAAAAATATTTGACATCGCATGATAAACTTGTACCTATATCTTCCGAGTAGATACGACCAAATTTCTCCAAATGCTCTTAATTTTTATGATAAAAATTGTACCCGTCCGATGCACAATAAAATTGTTTCTTGTTCATAAACGGCCAACAATTATTTTCTTTTTAATTTTAAACATATTTGCTTTCTCATAGCTCATAGAGGAAGCTTTGTTTTGATGGAAAAAAAATTTAGATATTCTAATGAAAACGTGTTCAAAATGTTCCAAAACGTTGAAAAAATTACATTTAAAAAACATGTCTGTGCGTGTGCGTGTGCGTGTGCGTGTGCGTGTGCGTGTGCGTGTGCGTGTGCGTGTGCGTGTGCGTGTGCGTGTGCGTGTGCGTGTGCGTGTGCGTGTGCGTGTGCGTGTGCGTGTGCGTGTGCGTGTGCGTGTGCGTGTGCGTGTGCGTGTGCGTGTGCGTGTGCGTGTGCGTGTGCGTGTGCGTGTGCGTGTGCGTGTGCGTGTGCGTGTGCGTGTGCGTGTGCGTGTGCGTGTGCGTGTGCGTGTGCGTGTGCGTGTGCGTGTGCGTGTGCGTGTGCGTGTGCGTGTGCGTGTGCGTGTGCGTGTGCGTGTGCGTGTGCGTGTGCGTGTGCGTGTGCGTGTGCGTGTGCGTGTGCGTGTGCGTGTGCGTGTGCGTGTGCGTGTGCCGAAAATAATATAGAAAAGGCTTTCTCATAGAAGAAGCTTTGCGAATAATGGAATATTATGAGAAAGCGATATGAACATTTCAATTTTCAACTTTTTTGTAAAGACAACATTTTTTTATAAAGCAAAATAATCGTCGAAAAACTTTTTTGCGGACAAAAAAAAGTTTGTTAGATTTTTAAAAAAACTTTTTACTATGCGTGACCTTCGGTGAGGCTTCATGAGGTTTAAAAGCCGATATAGGTATAGGAAACCTTAAGTATCCCTAGTGGACATGCGAAACATGGCCGGCACTGGCACACCACCGGCAAGTGTTAGCCCAACGTCGGCCGATACCGGACCTGTACGTAATTTCCACTAGGGACCCTGTGGATTAACATCTAGAGACAAAACACGGGAGGCTGAACAATGAATCGCGTTGCGAGTCGACCTCGTTTATCCGGGCGTTAAATAGCAATAATTATGATTATAATTGCAGCCACCCACTCTATCGCGCGCGCCCAACGACACTCTGTTTTCAATGAATAGATTTCTCGGTAGTACACGCGATAAAACCGGTATTTCCGTCGCTTTAGGAGTGTATACGCTCTATTCATATTTATTTCTACTTTGCTGCGCGCGTACGCCCCCGCGGGCATTCCTCGTGTTTATTCGCGATACAACGTAAGCGCGGAGTCAAACTCTTTTAGCAATTCCTAAGGTGCGTATAGCGCGGCGTAACGTTTCCGCGATATTTCTATCTCTCCAGCTATTAATTCTTGCACTTAATATTTAAGATCTAATTATTATTATTATATATAGCGATATATAATGATAATAACAGAAAAATACAATAAAATACAATAAAATAATAAAATAAAACCAGCGGAATATACCGAAATAACAAAATGTAAAAGATATAATAATATAATGAATCATATTATTATATCTCAAGCCGTATTGATCGAATAACAAACGATGGGTCATACCAGCGTAGCTAAGCAAGCTGACGGACAATAGACACGGCAGCTGAGTCAGACTTCGCCGAAACGCTGTGATAAGCAACGAATAGTTATGGGAAATGCAAAGAGCAGGTGGTTCATGACAAACTCACACCTAGAGTTTCCTTCGCCACATCGTTCCTGGAATCGCGGCCCGCACCCTTAGCTTACCCTTATGGGACGCCAAGCGTATTTAGGCGAGGACGAGTCATCCGTCGTCACTACATTGTCGCCCTTAGTTACGATTTAGTATATAAGATGAGCAAAACGGCCAGAGGGTACGTCAGTCCGCCTCGAACGACCATACGTACGACGGCAATCGGTCAGTCGGAAAACGTTAGTTAACACCCGACCACTGTACGTATAACGTCAGACTGCGCGATTACACTTCGAAGACAATGGAACTGGAAGCTAGAGTTCATAGCTCGTACGGCTTTCGATAAATATTTTATCTTCACGCGCATTCAACAAAATCACAGTCTATCTTTACTCTAGGGATTAATATTCGAATTGTTAGGCGACTTATATTTGATATTATTGTATCGTATCACCAAGTCTAAAAATCGTGAACTGAGTATTTTAATACTTATTTGACAATCGATAAGGACTTTTAACCGCGACAAATTCATTCGAAGACCTGCTCCGAGTGGCGATTACAAACGACCATCCATAAAACCACAAATACTATAGTGTAAAAGGCGAGGTTCCCGTCCCCGGTGTAAAGGGCTGCCCTGCCTTGACCCGAAAAGAGAAGCCAACAGCGCTACGCTCTCCCTTACACTCGCACGAGTTAGGGCTGGACGTAACAGCGGAGTGCCAAGGAGATAACCAATGCGCGAAGATCGCCGGTGAAAGAGAAAGAGGTGGCGATGTATTTGTATTCAGATCGAGTGATATCCAGGTATTTCATACAAATTCATGGAGCCGATTAATTTCGCATCACAATTTTTCTAATGATCGCGCGTTTATCGATTCCGACGTTCCGTGAATTTTTTTCAAAAATTGCGAGACTCCTGATGGAAATAAATAAATCTTGCGTCTTTGTCTCGAGCAAAATTGGCTCCAGTAAGCTTGAGAAAACTGTGAAAAAGTGTATTTCATGAGTTAAGATCTATGTCGAGGGGGTTTTTTTTTTTTTTTTTTTTTTTATGGTACGTTTTACGTTTTTCGCTTTAAAAATTGGCTATTTGTTTCCCTAGTGAAAAAGGAATAAGGAATTAATAAAAATAATAAATTGTCTCTGAAATTTTGTTGAAAGTATAAAAGTAGACGCCAAGTGCAGCGTGTACGACTAATGTATAGCTTTTCTCATGGGACTTTGCGTGTTCCCCGCGAATCTACGCCGCACATTGCCTTCGGGTATGGGCGGCGAATCAACTGAACCGGCGACAAAGCCGGACACGCGTCCGTGTGCGTGCACACCGAGTCTGAATCGGAAGCGTGGCTCGTTTGGCCGGAAGTCGATCGACCGCGAAATCGCTCGCGCCCCGCAAGAACTTGTGATGCGAGCCAGGCGTAAGTTGGCGGTCTTCTGGAAAATCCTCGCTGGTCGCATGTATAACAGTCTTTACATCAGTCACTGTGTGTCGACTCTTTCGGAATATATAGGTACTACATGATACGCTATAACGAAATAAGACTTCCTCATTAATGCTATTTCTCGCTTTGCAACAACGTTGACCGCGGCAATGAGCAGAGCCCTGACGAAGCTATAGGGATTTTTATGTCCGTAACGAGCCTCCCGCGCAATAGCAAACATTTAAATTTCTCGCGCTTGAATTAATGTGATACACCATAGGAAAATATAAATATTTGTGTTATCATTGTAGTTTGTTATCAATAGCTTTACCCTGGATGTCTCCACGCTACAAAAGCGTTCGGATATTCCGAATAACGGGCCTTTGGCGTACTTTAGCGTTACTCCTTGTCTGATAAACTATGAGAGATCGCGCCGAGTTGAAACAATATTAAATCCGCAGTCATCGGATATTCCGTCAGAGTTGCAGCAGTTGTACAGAGACGAGAGTATGAGAGGCATCCGAGTCGTTTCGGTGGATAAAGAGATGAAGCAAACGAGACCGAGGACAAAAAAAAAACGAGATGAAAGGACGAGACGAGAGACGAAAGAGTATTGCTGTACACCAGTAGAGAGTAGCTGGTCGTATCAATAATAAAGAATTCCAACGATGGAAGAAATTTGGGTAGGGAGAGGAGGGCTTCATGTTTATATGCAGCCTTATTTCGTTCACGGTTTGGGCCCCTATTCGCTGGGCTATCTCTCCCTCTATATTTCCATCTTTTTCCTTCCTCCCCGTTATTCTCTGTATCGTGGATGCTGGCTCCCGCTCCACACGCCTTGTCGGCCCATTTAAATTCTGAGCGCGCCACGGCGCTGAAAAATTACGTTCTTACCGCTCTTCGACTCTCTTTTTCTCCTTTAATCCTCCCATCTTTATCTTTCTCCATAATTTTTTTTTTTTTTTTTTTTTTTTGTTTTTATTATTATTATTATTACTATTATTATTGAGACTGGTGAACCCCTCGCTGATCCCACGTCGCGCTCGCTCTACATTTGCCGTACATGAGAATTTCTCCCTTGCTACGTCTCACTTCGTTATTCGCAGTTTCTCTGCCTTTCGCGCTTTCACTTGCACGAAACGAAATTCTCATCCAGCAGCAACGACGCTGCTGTTGCCGATCTCCATCCCATTTCTTTTCCATCTTTTTCCCGCGGGTGGAAAAGTTCTCATCTGGATTCGCTTTCTCCCTTCCTACGTTTATTTGGCTCCTCTCTCTGCTTCGCGGTTCGCAGATTCGCTCTCGTCTCACTTTTCGCCGAGTTCCGCTTTTTCCCTCGGTTTTCATACACGACCCATGAATTACTCATCTCTTTCACCTCATATTTTTACATATACCCGGTATAGTTTTTACTCCTATACACGTTTGATTTTTCATTTGTCGCTGGTACAGAAACGCTCAATTTAGTCTAGCCTTATTATACTCTTTATAGCCTTTTTCGGATACGAGTCTCTTCTATTGAAATGCAATTTTTGTATTTGCCTAGTGTGCTCTTTACGGTTCCCGGAGTTTATTGAGATTAGTTTTTAATCCGTCTTATCAGTCTCTCCTCTCGACCGGTAAAATTTTTTCTCACCAATTCAGATTCGATCCTCCGGAATGGCGGTATTTCAGATAGCTCCTCTCAACTTTCTTTCCGGAGCAACTTCCTACATCCACAATTCCGCTTGTCGATCCAAACCAAGATCGAAGATTACCGGTTTTATTCGATTTAGAGTAGCGGAGAAACGATGTTAAAAAAAAATTAAAAAATAAAACAAGTGATCGTGTGGCGCGATGGATTTATAGCGCGTACGTTAAGTAAATCGTGGCTGTGCCCACACGAAAGCATGTCACTACATCGAAGGAGTACTACCCGACGAGGGGAGAGAGAGAGAGAGAGAGAGAGAGAGAGAGAGAGAGAGAGAGAGAGAGAGAGAGGGAAAGGGACTCCGCGCGCGAATAACGCCAGGTGGTTAATGAGAGGAAGCTCGGGGAAAAATGAATGGACCGAGGTTACACCGTGCCGCTATGCGGAATGTAAACGAGGGAGTAATGAAACGGGAGACTGTCCGCCGCTCGATAAGTGAAAAGTGCTTAATACTTGTAACTAAGTGTGTGTGCGCGCGGGTTTGTAAGCACTTTGTACAACAAAAGAAACGAGCTTCTGTATAATTAATACTAATTTGCATAAAGTATCCAAAAATTGTGACAACATAAATGAAGTTGGCGTTTTAAAAAAAAGTCATCTGTTTTGGCAAGAACAAGAATAAAATAGAAATGTTTTTCATTCGTTTCTCGATCAAGGTTACGCTTGTATAAAAATTCAAAACATTGGAGTTATTTTTTAACAAGCGAAAACTCTGAGTACGAAAGAAAATTATATTATATCATCGACGCTGTTGTAGCCGACGAATATCCACGGAATCAATCAATTAATTCCGAAATTCTTTGTTAATTTTTTCTTTTTTCATCCTCGCATGTAGTAGTCTTTTTTTTGTTTAAGGGAGAAATATCGATAATTCGCCGTAGCATATAGATTCGGGTTCGCGAAGCCGTGTCCGCGTCGCGGCTTTGTCCTGGATCACTCGCGGGAGTTCGGCAACTCTGACAAATCGCGAACACCAGCAGCAACCCGAGAGTTGCAAGCCGAACGAATAATGCGAGGGACACGAGAGACGAAACGGGACAGAGTCGATTGCACATCCCGAACGCACTGGACCCTGTACACAGACTCGCGCGCGCCCGCACGCGAGTGTGTGTGTGTGTGTGTCCTTTTCGTGTCTCTCTTCGATAAATAGGGCAACAGAATCGTTTCGTCCTTGCCCGACGCTCGGCCAGCGCATCATCCCTAGGGTCGTTCTCGTTCACCAAGCCCTGGGCCTGCGGGCAATCAATATTAATGACGTATCAATTCATACGTACAATGTAGCCAATTACAGCGGCCGCATTGCCGGCGATCCGCCGACATCGCATTCTCCCCCCCTTTATATAGTCTCGCTCCCTTTTTTTTTTTTTTGTTAATTTTTTTCCTCTGCATCTCACACTCGTGTACCCATTACTTTGACTTTCATTATTTCACATGGGATCAAGGAACGATTTTGGGGTTACGATTTCAATCGGTTCTGGGCTTTTTTCCTTCAACAATAATGTACCTACACTTAATATTATTAATTTATTCTTTGAGGATTGAATTCGAAGCCTCGAACAGAGCTGCGAGATATTCTACTGATCGACGGTATCTGATACTAGGTATATAGATAGTAGGTAGACGGATAAGAGAAATTGAAAAAGCCCCGTGGACTCTTCGAGAAAGGGCGAGTCGCGGAGGAAATGAAGAACGAGCCCGGAGGGATTCGAGGGAACACGAGTCTCCGGAGAAACGAAAGAAAAACCGATAAGGGTCGTAAGTCTAATCTCTTCGATCGTTACACGAACCACTCGCGCTTGATATCTTCTCACTAGCAAGTTCACACTTTGTCCGGTTCTTTTTGTTTCGTTACCCGGAAAAAAAAAAAAAACATAGCTGAACGTAGGTTCGGATAGAGCCTCGTTCTTCCTGGGTTCGATATTATTTTGTCGAGAGGTATTAATTGGTATTGATAAATTCAACGGGTTCAGCCCGTTGAATAAAAATCCAAAGACTTACGTGGCAGAGTTTGAGAAGTGGGTGAGAAAATCGAAGGCATAGTGTGTAAGGAACAAAATGTATATTGTTGGAAATATGTGAGTGAATGGAAGACATTATAAGCTTTCAGAGGGGTATTATAAGGGCTGAGGTATGTAAAAACCCGATAGGGTATACATGGAAAATAAAACTACTACTACTACTACAATACTCGACAATATATCCCCTTTGCCTGGAACTCAATCATCCCCCTTCGCCGAAAATTCCCTCGGGCTCCCACGAGCCACCCTTGTTATAAATACTAATTGCTCTATACAAGCGCCCAAAATGTATTTAACGTTTCTTTAGCACGTGTCCCCATCATCCTCTATATTTTCTCCCTTTACCCGACTTTCAAGCAACGCTTCGTCTAGTAATCCTTTTCGTTTTTGTTCCAACGCTCATTGTTTTTTTTTCTTTTTTCTCATCAACACCCTTCGTCCCTCGTCTATATTATCAGTATCTCCGTGAACAGCATCTCACTCGCTATCGGTCCTTTTCTCCCTGTGGATTTGCCGAACTGATGCACGTACCGGAATGGTTTGGTCAAAGGGCACATCGGGTCAGCATTCCACAATAACGGAAAGCCGAGATTGGCACGTTACGTGTCGAATGCGATTCGAATGTCCTACGTGAATCCCGATCCTCATGTCCCTACACGCCATTCAAGTTTACCGGCATCGTCAATTCCTCTTGTGCCTTGTTTACCTCACTACACCCGACGCCCCGATCAACGGTTACCTTCGAGATCGGATGCTGTTCGGCGCTGATCGAGTCAGTCAAGTCGCCGGCCCGTGTGGCCTCGTGTGGCGCGAGAAACAAGTATTGGATTCGGAAATAGATTCAAACGGAATAAAGGGACGATCGGCGCGGAAGACACCAGCCAGTCAACTTGGAATCCACTATTCTCCGTCCGGTTACACAGTAAAAAAAGCTTGTACTTTTTACAGCAAATTATTGTTCACAGACGTCCACAATTTGTTATTTGTTGATTCTCCGGGTTTACAAACAAAAGCACAAACTAAGATTGTTATTGACATGGGAAAAAAAAAGGTGGATTTGTATATTGAAAAATGAACAAACGAGTTTGTCACTTATTTAACAAAATTGTTTTCATGAAACTTCGTATTCCGATTTAACGAAATTTTTTTTTACTGTGTACGGTGTTACTTTGTACACCGTATACTTACAGTACTCTTATACCGAAATCCGGCAAGGACGTTCTGCCGGTTCTTCGTTCGATCGTACCTACGTATCGCAAAATTAGGCGCAGTGAGGGTGAGGGGAAGAAAAAAAAAAAAAAAAAAAAAAAAAAAAAAAGTAGTGAACGTGATACGATAATCGACGTGACTAAGCGAAAGTGTCTCGCTGACGGTGAAAGTATCGTATTTGTCTCGGACGAGAGCCTCGAGGAGAAGCCGACGTTCGAAGCTCATGTACAAACGAGGCAGTAAATTCCTTCCGCATTCACATGGTGTATGGCCCCCTCTTGTTCACACACATGACTCGTTTCCTGGATTTTCAAGTCCATATACGACGTTTACATCTTTTGCCACGAAAACTTCGGTATGAAGGAAAAAAAAAATTGAATAATACAAAGACTGTTACCGCTGTCGGTAACACAAACTGTAATGATTTTTTTTGTTCTACGTTGCTGAACATCTACTAGCGAAAAAAAGGAAATTGTTAATAAATTCTTAGTGAGAATTTGCTTGTGACCGGAAATGGCCAGTGAAGAAGAGTAATAACAGTTCTTGTTACCGACCGGGGCCTAGTTTGAGCCCCGAGGGAGAGAGAGGGGTCAATTGATACAATCTCCATCGTTTAATTCACTCTGAGCAATACCGTACCAGCTAAGCTCGCGTGTTTCCGTTGTTGACGAGGAGACGAACAGAAGCGGGCAAAGACCACCGGAAATGGTCCGTCTGGCGCTGCTCTGGATGACCGAGCGAAGCTTTCGAGGGTTTACAGAGCTCGGATTACTGTATTGTGCTACCTACCATGTTTCACCCTTATACCCAGCATCTGTGCCACTCGGAAGGTAGGTAGATCGGGACAGAGGGTAAGGAAGAAAAGGACGAGCGGCGACACGAAAAGAAAAAACGAAGAAAAAAGGCAAGAAGATCTTTAAGCGCGGTGGCCTCCGGGGCTGAATACCACAAGGAGCGTATACTTGTTCTACTATAGCGAGAGGGGATAGAGCGACGTCACCCGATCCATCATTTTACCTCGGGCAATCGATAACACAGTCTGTCTGCTTGTTTTCCTTTTGTCGTCTCATTATTCCTCCAATCGGCAAAAAGTTTCGTTACCGTGAGTGCCGATCATTTTTTTTTTTTTCTTTATTCCCAACGAAAATAACTTTAATACAGACGTTTCCTGTGTAGCGCTAAGAAGGCACGAATACTGTTTCCTTCTTTTTTGGTTGAAATGTAGAATAATCAAGTTATTTTCTAATTTCTTTTCCACACAAATAAAAATCTTTGTTTTTGACAGTTAAATTTTTAAAATTCTTCTCGAACTCACTCTGTTTCGTTCTTACGAATTCAGTCTGCTGTAGAGTCACACTTTTTTTATGTAAAAAAATTAACCAATTTGAAGTTTTAAGTGTAATATTCCCTAAGTATAAAAAAAAAAAAAGCGCTGTACAAACCGGTCGTTATCAGAAGAAAAAAAAAACAACGATGCGAGGTGCACTCTCGGAAGATACCTTATTCCCGTTTGATGTGGTCGTATGCGAGAGACGAGAGGGGATTTCTGGTTGAGAATGCGAAAAGAAACAAGTAAGGGACTCGCCCGCGGTGGACGGCTGCGTGCAGACACTCGTAAAGCGCCAAGCGAAGGCTGTGAGGCGAGAGTGGAGAGGAAAGAAAGAAAGAAAAAAAAAAAGAAAAAAAACGAAGAAAACAAGTCGAACCAAGCAGAGGAAACAAAAGTGACAAGAGAGAAAGAGAGAGGGCTAACAAACACTCTCGCTCTTTGTGTAATGTACCGCCGTCTCCTTTTTTCCCTCCGCTCGTCACTATCCGTCTCCCTACCCTTCGCAGCATCCCGTTGCAACCCTGCTGCTCGTGGCTTCTTTATAATTTCTTTTCTTATTTCTTCGACTCTTTTTATAGCCTCGTTTTCGGCCGCCGTTTAATCTACCCTCGCGGGCTCAGTTCTTTCGTCAAATTTTATCCACGCATTGCATCGATTAAAAACTACATAGTGAATCGAGTACGACCGATAAGAATTTGTTCCACAATAAATGCGGGATAATTGAATAAAAGGAAATTACGGGTGGAGAAAGATGATTAGCTCTCAATTGTGTTGCTCGCGTGTTACCCGATATTAATTATGTTGTTGCCACTGCATCGTGTGCTCGGATTAACGTTGAGATAATTGCAATCATATCTTAAGCTCCGGGGATGGAGATTCGGTCTGAGGTGGAAGCGTACGAGCTTCCGATATTCCCCCTTCCAGCAAATGGAATTATGTTTTATTTATTAAATTCAATGTGGGCACACAGTGCACACTGAAAAATACACATCGTTGCTGTAAACTGCCGTGTACCGAAAACTGAACACAGCGGCAACGTGAAACTAATTTAGCATAGGTACCAGGAGCTCTAATGATGTTGCTACGGCGACATGCGTGCCCTCTCGCTCTCGGAGCCGCACGGAAATAGTACATTACTCCACGAGGGTGAAAAACGTTTTTCTAACGAGTGTGAGTTTGCAGCACGAGCCGAAGGCGAGTGCTGTAATCACACGAATTAGAAAAAGTGTTTCGCACGAGGGATGTACGAAATTTTTCATCACAAGGTGCGAAAATTGCGGCTTTACGCACGCAATGCTGGCGGAAAAGTTGCCATTTTCGCACCGAGTGATGAAAACATTTTTAAGTGCCGGGAGCTTCATTATTAAACTTGCTGAGAACATGAATAACCTGGATATTATATTTTCACTCAATCTAAATTTTCGTCAACGTTTTTGTTGTTGTTTTTATAGAAATAAAAACTTTAATGGAATGTATGGTTTTCTTTGAGGTTAATATCTAAAAACAGTGAAATTCCAAATAATTGTCATTCCATTGACCGTTGCCGTAAACCTCTTCGAAAAGAGATTTACGGACGAAAAAAAATAAGAATGGAGTGTATTGCTAAACAACATTAAATAACGCTAAAAGATTTAATAAAACTCTCCTTTACCTAGTACCTATCGAAATCTATGTAGTCTTCATTGCTCGCCGATAGGTTCATATATCCAGGGGGGGAGAAAATAAATAATAGGTACGTGTACGAGTGTTACAGCGTCAGTTACAGGGCGGCTGTCGGTGGTGTGCAGCGAGCGTATGGTCACGACCTCAAGACCGACGAAATCGATAACCGCGCGCTCGCTCTCACCCGACGGTAAACCGGTCGTCGAGCAGATTTCGATGTAAATCACGCTTCGTTCCGCGATAGCGAATGGATTCTCTCTCCTCGATGGCAAAAGAGTGAGAAAGACAAGGACGATTGTACGCAGGGGAAAGAGGCAGGGTAAATCCGAGGGCCTCCGTGTTAGTCGAACGTGTGTGAGCAAGTGATTTAATGTACGAGTGTCTTGGAGGCGAAGGAGTCGGAAGAGAGACGGAAGAGAGACGGAAGAGAGACGGAAGAGAGACGGAAGAGAGACGGAAGAGAGACGAGAGAAAAGGATGAAGAGGAGGGATAGCCGCTGTCGGTGGTGGGCAGCGTCGGGGGGAGTCCCGTAGCTTAGACTTAATTACTACGATTAGCGTGAGAGAGGTGGGCAGGCTATATCCGTACGTATATTATACAGTACGGGGTGTAGGGCTCATCTCTGGATGGCAGTGAGGCAATACGAGCAGAATGGGATCCAAGAGCGAGCTGATGGAAACCACTGGCCGAACAAGGACGGAGTTTCGGGTTCGCAGTGGCTCTGGCGCCGGTTTTGAGGGGATGATGGAAGCAGTCAATCGAAACCCACGGAGGTCCTCGCAATAACGTAGACCGACGCCCTCGAGGATGCACCAATCTTTGCGTGTCGTTATGCTCGTCCTGAGTA